>JADBJO010006326.1:27500-32500 GCA_016801955.1 Conus betulinus | reverse complement strand
CAAAGGGTAGGTCAATATCAGTGTTTGGGATCTTTGCTGGTTGTGGCAGCTGAAGTTTGGTTTCTGACAACATTTTTCCAAACGATGAATCTTGCAGGATACCGCCGTCGCTTTGGCTTCCAAAAGCACCACATCCACCACAAGAAATCTCCCTTTTGTGTCCACAACTGCCATCAAAACATGGAGTGATATCCTTTGTAATTGTAATATTTTGAACCTGAGTGAAAAGGCGCCTTCAAGTGAATGTTTGCCATCAATCGACCCGACACACTGAGGAAAATTCCATCGAATGAAAAACTCTTGCGCTACTCTTCCCCATACGTTCACATCTGGAACAGGCAGTTCTTTGGGTTGAAGTATTGTCCAAATCACCTTGACGGTTTCTTTGACGATTCCTTGAACTGTCGAAATGCCCATTCGAAAACGGAAGGACAGTGACCTGAAGGACTCGCCTGTGGCCAAGAACCTGAAAGCAAACAACATTTCTGAATAGAAAACGTAAATATTTCCCTAGTTTTTTCTGCAATCAGTTAAGGTTTGTCAAACTCACCCTTAATTTTTTTTTTCATGTTGTTGTGCATTTTTTGTTCGCTCTCCTCTGTCTGTATTATTATTATCATTGTTACTACCGCTATTATTATCATTCTTCTGAATTGTATGATTGTTGTTGTTATTATTTGCCAAGAAAGAAAAAAAAATGCTTTCAGATTAAAAAAAAAAAAGAAAGAAAAAAGAAAGTTAAGGTTTGTGTGCGCCTTCTTTTGTTTCAGTGACAGCCTGCAAAAGCAAATGGGGGGCCTTGAGAGACTACTTTCTCAAGAAATACAGGGAGTCAAAGGCGACAAAGTCAGGCCAGGCCACCAGCAAGAAAAGGAAGTGGTATCTCTTCGACGCCATGTCTTTCTTGATCCCCTTCTACTGCAGCCGGGAAACAGGTGGAAATCTGATATATCATGCCGATGAAGACCACCAGGAAGAAGACGACGAGGACATTGAGGAGACAGCATCCCCAGCCAAGTCCTGCCACACTGTCTTCAGAAGACAGCTTTTCACAGGAAACATTTAAAAAGCCGCCGCAGCAAAGAAAGAGGAAAAGAGACTGCACTACAACTTCAGACTTCAACATGGAGGCCCTGAAAGCCCTCAAAGAACCGGAAGTCACGGATGAAAACGACTTATTTTTTAAAAGTTTGCTTCCTTCCATGAAGAAATTGAATGACATCCAAGCAATGGAATTTCGCCTGGAAGTTCAAAGCCTGCTCTTGAAGTATTTAAAGCAATCCAACCAGCCGCCAAATGCAGCAACACAGCCCGTCTACCTCAGATTACATGGGTTCTCGGCATTATAGTCCACACTTTGAAGATCCAGGACATATGCCTATTATGTCTCCCAGGGTCAATTCTGATGACTACTGCACAGTGGCATCTTTGAGCAGTCAGCAATAAACTGCTCCTTAAAACTTGTAACAGTTCATGTCATTTTAGTGCATAAGTCTCTTCCTATGTATGTTCAGTTGACACATCAGCTATCAGTTTAGACATAGAAGATTGTCACAAATGTTTTTTTTTTTCGTTTGTTTTTTTTTTGTTTTTCAAATAAGCAATAAATCATTATCTTCGTTGTTTACTGAAGATAATCGGCATTGCAATTGTTTTTATTTCTTTTAAATACTTCGTCTCTCTCTCTCTCTCTCTCTCTCTCTCTCTTCTCTCTCTCTCTCTCTCTCTCTCTCTCTCTCTCTCTCTCTCCCTGTCTGTCTCTGTCTCTCTCTCTCTCTCTCTCTCTCTGTGTGTGTGTGTGTGTGTGTGTGTGTGTGTGTGTGTGTGTGTGTGTGTGTGTGTGTGCGTGCACGCGCGTGCGCGCGTATGTGTATGTGCGTGTATTTGTGTGTGCATTCATATGTCAAGTAAAGAGCCAAGTGCATTGCATGCAGGCCTACCTGAGTGTGACAACCAAGCGCTCCCGCCGGCGAAATTGGCACCTGAAAATTCGTGGACTCCTTTGTCAGATCTTCCCTGCATTGCTCAAGCAGATCTTGAAATGTCTCTGGTCGCATTCTTTTGTATTCTACACATTTCTGTGCATCGCTCATGACCTGGCACATTAAATGATGGTATTCTCCGTGTTCACGGCGATTCCGATGAATGGGATTAACACCGTATTGTCGAGATTTCCGTTTCAAATAATCTGTTCTGTAAAATCCACCACACAATAACACGCGCGTTTCTTCCGTCTGGAGGGCCATGTTGTTCCCAGCGTAGTGGCAGCAATTTGCCGGACAGAAACTTGGCGGTGTTACCGTGAACACAGTTTTGCTGTGGCAAGCTGACGGCAACTGGCCGGCAGCAACATGCCGGGCTTAGCGTGAACGTAGCCTAATGATCCAGTACCAGCAGACGACGTTGGTCTGAGTGACCTGGAATCCTCTCCATCCACAGAAACAGTGACTCCCGGGTCATCCGCCCATTTCTTGTTGCTGTCACACGCACATTGTCCTGGCACCTGGAGCTGGAGGAGGAGGACTCGGTCAGGGATTTGCCCATTTCTCTCACGAACGGTACACACAGGCTGGAAACTTTGTTCCATCTGCTGCCACCAGCAAAGCTACGGTGAATCCCCGGTTTTTTTTTTCAGCCTTCGTGGTCTTTGTCCGTACCACTTTTGCCCCCTTTCATGTCGTTGGTGCGGTTGGGCAACATGTCGAACCTGACCATGGTCTGGTCCATGTTGAGGATATGCAGCAAAGGGTGAAGCGAGGAATCCTTCCAGTCTTCGAGCGCCCGCCAATTCCATGGCCTTTCGTTGTTAAGTCCTTGTTTCTCACAACTCTCCTCTCAGCTCGTTCTTGATTAAGATCATCGAGGTCACCTTGATCAGCTTCTTCAGAGCGAACTTCTCGCCCGTGGTGCCGTCTTGGTTTCTTTTTTTTTCTGTTCCTGTTTGATGCTGCATCAGGTGATGTCGATTTTCTCTCCATTCTCCAATTTTTTTTTTTTTTTTTTTTTTCTCTGTCAGCCCCCAAATTCTTGGGCAGTTTGGGGAAACATTCCCTCCTGCGAAATGATCTTCAAAAAAAAAAAAAAAAAAAAAAAAAAAATCCAAGGCTGCAAGTTTGAACTCAACAGTGTAGGATTTGCTTCGTGGCATGATGAGTTTCCTATCACACAGCCACGACAGAAGCCCGTTTAGGAAACAGAGTGAATTGTCACTGTGAAATAAAAACCGTTATCTACAGAGTTTTCGTCACCATCTAGAATGACGTCAAATGAAACTGTTTGCATCATATTTAGGCCGACATAACCTCCCTTTCCCTCCCAACCCATAGCATCCGTTTTAAAAAAAAAAAAAAAAAAAAAAAAAAACCGGAAGGAAATAAAATTGTCAACAGCAACAACATTGAAAGTAGGGGGTGGACGTTAACAAGTAGTATATCCTTTGCACAATATTGAAATAAAAGTGGAAGGGGGTGGGGGCGCTTACTTGATACAGGGCGCTAACAAGGTAAATTACAGTATATTCCTCTGGTAAAAATCTTTACATACAACAAACTGCTAAGGATGACAATCAGACAAGTACAATGCATCAATGATATCACCTTTCTTATTTTTTTTTTTTTTTTTTTTTTCCTTACATTTTCATGATGTGATTACGAAGCAAGACGAGGGCGAACATCAGTTAATTATCAGTCAGCTACAATGAACTCTTGGCACCAATAATCATAATTTATTTATCATGATCATGGGTAGGGAGTTAGTGGGTGGGGGGTGGGGATGGGGAGGGGCTCGGCATTGGGTGGAGTCTGAACGGCTAAAGGAGAGAGAGAGAGAGAGAGAGAGAGAGAGAGAGAGAGAGAGAGAGAAAGGAAATAGAATGTCCATTATGGGACACAACCATTGTACGCTGTCAGCCACCAACATTGAATTATCTCCCTTTGAAGGCGATTCGTTCAAATCGACGGTTCGTGTTCGGTGTTATTGTTTGTGTTTACTGTTCTTTCATTCTGTAGCCTTTGTTTTATTGTTCTTTCCTGTTGTGTTTTTGCTGCTTGGTGGTGTTGACTGTTTTTTGTTTGTTTGTTGATGTATGGTCTTGTTGTTTGGTGTTGTCTGTTGTTTACTGTTGCTGCTTGTTGTTGTTTGCCGTTGTTCTTTGGTTTAACTGTGGTGTGTGCGTGTGTGTGTGTGTGTGTGTGTGTGTGTGTGTGTGTGCGTGCACGCGCGCGCGTGCGCCTTTATCCATCCGTCTTTTTTCTCGGACTTTTCCTCCTGTAGCATAAAGTACATTTTAGGATATCCGTTGTGTTGTTTTGTTGTGTTGCTGCTGCTGTTTTGCTGCTGCTGCTGCTGTTGTTGTTGTTGTTGTTGTCGTCGTTGTTGTTGTTGTTGTTGTTGTTTCCCGCCATCAGATGTATGAGGCTGTCTTACAGTACATAAGTTTTGTGTTTTGTGAGATACCGAGGGTTTAGTTTCTGGTCGTCAGTATGATTGTTTGTTTTCGTTGTCTTTCTCTCCTTGGTATCTTCGACCACCACCATCACCACCACCACCACCACCACCACAACAACAACAACAACAACAGCAACAACAACAACAAGGCAATACCGTGTTGTTTTTTTCCGTCCTTCTCTTCTTTCTATTTTATTTGTCTTTCGATGTCTGTATTATAATCAGCGTTGTTAATTACTGTGACTGAATTTGTCTGTCTTGTCATGTCTATATTTTAATCAACGTTTTGAATAACTGTGACCGAATGTAATACTCACTGCCTTGTCTGTCTTGTCATCTCAACATCATAATCTAAATTTTTAATTCATTATGACGGAATGACATTGCAATGAATATTAGTCAGATTTAAATATTTGTGAATTCAGTACTGCGTAATTGCTGGACTTTGTTGTTTCAATGATGCATTGCTTTATTTCTGAAATATCGTGATACTCTTTTCACCCTGTATTACTTGAGTAGCTAAGAAGGTTTTTATAGCAGTCTTTCTTTTTCAT
>JADBJO010006326.1:10000-17500 GCA_016801955.1 Conus betulinus | reverse complement strand
TGCGTGTGTTGGTGTGTGTGTGTGTGTGTGTGTGTGTGTGTGTGGTGTGTGTGTTGTGTGTGTCTGTCTGTCTGTCCTGTCGTGCGTGTATTTCATTTGTGTCATTATTGTAACACAAACACGCACACGCACCTGTACGCACACGCTATACGCACACGCCCACGCACCACGTACACACACACACACACACACAACACACACACACCAGAAGAAGGGGGGAGGTAGAGAGAGAGTGTGGAGAAAGAGAGACAGAGACTCCGATGAGACAGACGAGAAAATGGAGACAACTGCCAATAGAGAGAGAGGATGCATGTGTAACATGCGCGCCGGCGCGTATGCATCATGTTTGTGTGTGTGTGTGTGTGTGGTGTGTGTGTGTTGTGTGTGTGTGCATGTGTGTGTGAGCTCCTCTCTCTCTCTCTCTCTCTCTCTCTCTCCGGGAGGGGGTCCCTCTCCTCTGGGGGGGTGGGGGTGGGTGGGGGCGGTGAGGGGAGTGGAGGCGCGCGGGGGGGGAGGTTGGGGAGGGGTTTGGTCATGTGACCGACTGCTGACTAATCCACCCACAGTGACCGGCAGCGCAACAACGCTGAGTAATCACCACATCTCTCCCTCGCTCTCCCCCCCCCCCCCCCCCCCTCCTCTTTCCCCCCCGCCGACATTCCGGGGAGCACCCAGCGCCCCCTCTAACCCCTCTCCCTCCCCTCCCTGCGTCCCCCCACTTGCCCTGCTGCCCGAGGTTTTAAACCTACGGCACCGCTGTTGCACACACTCTCCTCTCCACAGAACAGAACTGAACTGCTGTGGACAGGGGGAGGGGGAGAACGGGGGGAGGTGTGTGTTGGGTTGGAGGGTGGGGGTGGGTGGGACAGCAAGGAAGGGGAGGGAAAGTGGGGGAAGATTTTTTATCTTATACTTCTCCTTTTCCCTTTTTTCTTTTTTTTATTTCTTTTTTTTTTTTTGGTTTTTTGAACGATAAACTGTTACCGCAGATCAGCAGGCGCTACGAATCCGCGCGCTCAAAAACCGCGCCACGTGGCGTGCCGCGGGAAGAATACTCTCCCTCCTTGCCCTTGCAGATACTTTTTTTTTTTTTTTTTTTTTTTTT
Source organism: Conus betulinus (assembly GCA_016801955.1). NCBI lineage: Eukaryota > Metazoa > Mollusca > Gastropoda > Neogastropoda > Conidae > Conus > Conus betulinus. The sequence goes on along the minus strand of JADBJO010006326.1, from coordinate 16,395 downwards.
TTTTTTTTTTTTTTGCCCCATCTTCTTCTTCTTGAGCTCATTTCATTAAAAGGAATGGCGGGGGGGGGGGGGGGGGGGGGGGGGGGGGGGGGGGGGGGGGTATAAAAGTAACAAGGGAAATTGAACTCTCTCTTTTCGAACGGTTTTACCTGTTGTTGTTTGTTAAGCGCCGACAAGACTCACGCGTAAATCAATGCCGGCCGCAAAAAAAAAAAAAAAAAAAAAAAAAAAAAAAAAAAAAAAAAAAAAAAAAAAAAAAAAAAAGGTGTAAGCAAGCTGTCACATTTGACGGAGGCTGTCATTTGTAACGGTTATGGCAAAAGAGTTATCTTGCTGACATGGATGGACGGATGGGTGGACGGACTGATGGACGGACGGACGGACCGGAAATCATACACCACTTTCTTAGCGGAAAAGGTCCCACTAGTGCATGCCGGGGCAGACCCTAACCATGGAACCATGGCTGAACCTAGTGGGTTTTTAAAAAAAATAAAATAAAATAAAAATAAAGCATGAAAGAAAGAAAGACGATGAACCTGGAAATCTCTTTCTCTTTTTTTTTTTTTTTTTTTTCTTCTTTTTTTTTTTTTTTTTTCTATTTCACTTCACTCACCCTGTAGCCATACAATCGGGTCCAAACAATCAGGTCAAAGAGGACTGCTAGTTAGTGTTTGACTTTTTTCTGGTGTTACCTTCTCCGCTCTCTCTTCCTCTCTCCTCCGATCCTCTCTCTCTCTATCTCGATATCTCTTCGCTCTCTCTCTCACTCTGTGTCCACTGGTGTGTCTTCTCTGGTCTCTCGTCTGTCACTGTGTGGTGGTGTGTGTTGTGTGGTGTGTGTGTGTGTGTGTGTGTGTGTTGTGGTGTGTGTGGTTGTGTTGTGTGTGTGCCCGAAAGTCGAAGGGGGATTCCAAACTTTTTTCTGTCAGTTTTTATATATCCCTATGCAGAAGCTTAAATCAAAGAGGTTTTTAAAAAAAAATCTTTGAATCCATCAATGCATGCAATCAAAAAAAAGCAGTATTGACACACACTGAGACACGTAGCTCAAAATCTGCATTAAGAGAAGAAGAATGATTGCCCCCCCCCCCCCTCCTCCTCCTCCCTTTCTCCTTCTTCTTTTCTCCTCTTCTTTTCCTTCTTCTTCTTCTTTCTTCTTCTTCTTCACCTCTTCTTCTCTTCCTCTTCTTCCTCTTCTTCTTCTCCTTCTTCTTCTTCTTCTTCTTCATCACCGTTCTTCTTCTTCACCTTCACATCTTCTTCTCAATTGTCAAAATAGAAATGATCATCATCGCAGCGTTTTCAATGAGGAGTGCATTGTTCAATACAGCATTTTCCCTAAATGACCACGGCCTGAATTTCCTGTATTTCTTTCGTTTGTAACCGAGAGCCCACCGCTAAAATGCCAATCCCTATCTCGGCGGGTTTATTTTGATGTGAGCGTCACCATAGTTTATAGGTAACTGTGTGCCTGTCTATCTTGGTATTAGCTAAGAGATCAGCGCGTCTGGTTACATTTTTCTATTCTGCTGCGGTTTCCTACATACTTTCCGATAAACATTGCAGTCCCAGCTTCTAAACATTCTCATCGTTTCCAAAAAAATCTTTTCCAAAAATAAGCGAAAAAAAGTTCAGTCCTTTCAACATTTATTTGAACTATTAAAGAAACAGTAGAACAAGCAAACAAATAAACTTTCACTTGAAAAGCAAACCTATATAAAGAAACAGTAAAACAAACAAACAAATTAAAAAAAAAAAACTTTCACTTGTTGAAAAGCACTAATCGACAACTTTAACTTTTTCAGTGACTGTCAGTTTGGATCTGATCTTTTTTTTCCCCCATATGTGAAACTTTTTTTTTCAGTGCAAAAAAAAAAAAAAAAAAAAAAAAAAAAAACAACCGCGTTTAACTTTTTATAAATTGCCTTCTTTTTTTATATACACCTGATTGATCTGCATTCGTTCATGATGAATGCCACCTCCCAAAAGAATAGTTTCGTGGAAATTCATTTCATTTGATGTTCTTGTAACATGATGATTAATAAAACAAAAAGCCAGATAAGCTATTCAAATCTCACGATCTAATCAAACAGTAATCATTTTTTTTTTTTTTTAATGTTGATGTTTCATCGCGATATCGAACTTATCTGTCGAAGTTTAGCGCGAGTCACACCGCCACAATATCACCAACAATGACGCCAAAACCAGCAATAATAAAATCACGAAAAAGGTTGAGGCAAAGTAAAAAAGCAATTAAATTTTGTTTGTTTTTTCTGGTACGCATGAAGAACCTACAATAATTATCATACCCAAGTCATATCTGAAAGAAAAAAAAAAATAAAAAATGGAGGAGGAGGGTTAGGGGAGAGGACAGGTACTGGTGATGGTGTTTACTAACCAAACTTTGCATCCAGTTGATCAGTCAGTCAGTTCAGTCCTGGGCGAATTCCATCAATGAACCCGGTGCAGTCGCCCGCCATGATGGCCCGAGTTAAATCAAACGGACTTACCTGATGACGGGGACGGCCCACGATGGACGGAAAGACAGCTCTAGGGGCGTCGTCCCCAGCGAAGCCGGCCTTGCACATGCCGGAGCCATTGTCCACCACCCAGAGCAGCAACCTCGTCGTCGCACATGTTGAAGGTGAGGGAGTAGTAGTCGGCAAGTTCCTACTTAAAAAAAACGGAGAGAGGAAACAACCTGAACAGCAGACGACCTACAGCGGGCTCTCTTTGTGCCTTCTCTGCTGTCTGAAGAGTGGTTCGAAAGACGAGGCCGCGAAGCGCGTGCACTTGGTTTTATATGCCGCGAGCTTCCGAGAGATTCTTGGAAAAGCTTGGGAACGTTGCTCGTCACGATTTTGCCATATAAGGCGATTCCCTGCTCCAGAAATAAAGGAGGGTGTGAGAGGGAGGAGCGCGTGTGGGGGGAGGGGGGGGAGGAGGAGTGTGGCGGCAACACACACACACTCACACACACTCACACGAGGTGATGGAGTGGGGGTCGGAGGGTGGAGGGGAGGGAGGAGGATGGGAAGTGTAGCTGCTTTGAGAGAGAGAGAGAGAGTCATAGAGACAGAGAGAGACAGAAAAAGAGACAGAGACAGACAGACCAGAGAGAGAGAGAGAGAGAGAGAGACGGGGCTTGAGAAGCTGATGTTTTTTTCTGACATGGTGAATACTATAGGCCTACGTATGTGTGCAGGAGGGGAGGAGGGGTAGATAGGTAGTAGCACAGGTGGTACTGGGGTTTGGGGGAGGTGAGGGGGGGGGTGGATTGAAACAACAAAAACACGAAGTCAGGGAGAAGGAGGCGTGGTATGAGTATATGTAGGAAAGGGTGAGGGATTGGGTAGAGAGGGTCGGAGGGTGGAGGGAGAGGTTGGAGAGGGCGGGGAGGGGGGGGGGGGGAGGATGGGGGAGGGGGATTGGGGATGTCAGGGGAGGGGGGTCGAGGGGGAGGGGGGGGGTTGTGTTGTGTGATGAACCCGCGGAAGAAACTTCAAGCCAGCAGAATCTGCTCCCATATTAGACGAGAAGAGACGTGATGAGAAAAGCACACTTGAAGACCGGTGTTGAGAGGAAGAAGGGGGGTGGGAGGTGCGGAGGTTGGGGAAGAGAGAGAGAGAGAGATGAGAGGGAGAGAGATAGAGAGAGAGAGAGAGAGAGAACAACAAGAAGAGACAGAGGAGAATGACAAAGGGAAGACGGACGCTAAGACAGACAGGTGAGCACAGAGAGAGAGAGAGTACAGTACAGACAGAGGGTGGGGAGGGGGGGGGGGGGGGGGGGGGGGGTGGGGGGGGGGTGGGGGGGGAGAGACAGACAGACAGACTAACGTGTATGGGGGGGGTGTGGGTTAAAGGTAGTATAGGGGGGATGGACGAGGGGGGGGGGGGGACAACAACACGGCCAGAGAGGCAGACAGGGGGGGGTCCCTACTGACTGACTGACAGATCGGCTGACTGACTGATTGATTGATATAGATACGGACATGGGGGGGAGGAAACTGGGGGGGGAGAGACGGACCAGAAGACTACCGTACGGGGTGCAAAGATGCAGACCGATAGAGGCCGGGACGGACTGACAGATCTCTGACATGAGGCTGATCAGACAAGAAGAAAGGCATGAGAGACTGACACAAGGCTGAGGGATAGAGAATATACGGAGAGAGAACTATACGATCGGAGAGAGGCCACATAAAGAGAGAGGCCACATAACTACAAGAACTCTGTAATACTGACTGAGCAGCCATGAGCATTAGAGAATGAACATGCAGAAAACAGAGAGAGAAAAATCCGCGCGCTCTTCGAACATCAGTATGAGCAAGATTGATTGTTGATGAAGTGGTTCAAAAGCTGTGACATGAAAAATACCAAAGAACAGTGGTGACCACACACTGACAGTGTTGACCCGGTGGATGACCGCTGGTGCCAGCTGGCAAGACTGGTAACCAGCGGAATGATGTATGTGGGTGGGTGGAGGGGAAAGAGAGGAGGGGAAGGGGGGGGGGGGGGGGGGGGAGAGAATTCAGTGTGATGTGCCAACTTCGTATCCCACACCCCAAAAACCCATGTAGGAGAAAGGACGCATGCGCAAAACTCACCTTCCCGTGGGATGGAAATGTGCAGATCCGATCCCACCGTTACAGTTTTATAAGGCCTAAAACCGCTATTATATTTCTCTTACTCTCAAACTGCCCCCCCCTGGTTTTTCGAGAAGATCAAGGTCCAGTACTAAAGATGTTCCATCACACAGTCCAGCCCTTTGACCCATACCATAGCTGACTCTGAGGCAGGTCTCATGTCCGTTCCGTTTTTTTCTATGCAAGCACGATCCCACGTGACTCTTCATTTTCCCTGTCGTTCCGCCTGTCCGCTTTTCACTCCCCAAATCCTAGTGCCCTACCAATGGCGTAGTAATACAGGGAGTTCACACAAGTCGTGCATCATTCTGCTGTTTGTGTGTGCTGACAAATGGCATTGCACTAACTTAATGACCCCCAAATTCCAGAGGATAAAATCATCTTTTTTCACATTCAGGTTTTTTTTTTTTTTGTTTGTTTTTGTTTTTTTTTTTTTTTTTTTTCACAGAGCCAAGGCGATTTTCCATCTGTTCAAACTTGGTTGTTACTACTTGACCCTATAAATCCTGAACTCTGACCTAAATTCACCCGATCTCAACGTGTGGTTCTAAAACCACTCCCCTTCCTTCCCAATTCTAAGTATCCCAACCGGACTGAAAATTCGGTCATTCCAAAAACCACTCCCCTCTTTCCAAATTCTAAATGTCCTAACAGACAGAACATAATTACGGATGACCAAAACCCATTCCGCTCCTTTCAAATTGTAAATGTCCCCCAACGAACATACCGATGACACAAAACCATAATTACGGATGATTCCCCCCCCCCCCACTCCGCCCCCCCCCCCCACCACTCCCCAATTGTAAAATGTCCCAACCCCCCCCACCCTCCCCCCCCCCCAAACCCCCCCCCCCCCCCCCTCCTGTCAAACTCTGAATATCCAAAGCAACCCAAACGTATGGATGATTCCCAAACCGTTTTTTCTCTTCTCTTCTTCCAAAATTCTAATCGTTCCAACCGACCAAACATAACGATCATCATCTCCCAAATCACTCCCCCTCCATCCATCCCAAATTCTAAATGCCTAAAGCGACAGAACGTGGTTATGGATGATTCCCCAAACCATTCCCCTTCTTCCAATTCTGTCAATGATCTACAACCACAAACCAAGCCCACCTTTTTTCCCCATCTTTTTTTTTTTTTCCCCAAATTCTGATCGTTTAAAAAAAAAAATAAACAGACAGAACATATCAATCATAGAACATTGCACCTGAATTTGAGGGGGGGGGGGTGGGGTAAGGGTAAGGGGAGGGAAGGGGAGGGGTAAGATGATTCTGGATCTGCGATATCTGGATCCCCCCTCTCCGACGCCCCTCTCTCTCCCCCCTCATCCCTCTCTCCCTCCTCTCATCTCTCTCTCTCCTCTCTCTCTCTTTCAACAATCCCTCTCTCTCTCGCTCTCTCTCTCTCTCGAAGCCATCCCCACGGAGTCTTGATTTTGGGGGCAAAGTCCAGACACAAAAACTAGGTCCATGTCTCTGATGGAGGCACAGTGTATTATGAACACATCCAGGCCCTTGGTGACAGGCGGTTGGTCATGTGGGCGCCCTGCCTGTCTTCATTCACTCCTATGGTGCAGCGCATCGATACATCATCCCGGCCCTGGGTGACAGGCGGACCATACCCCCCTGCCCCCCCTCGCCCCCCCGTGGGCCCCAGCTCGGCATCCCCCCCTACCCCCCCCCCCCCCCGCCCCCGCCCCCCCCCCCCCGCCCCCCCCCCCCCCCCCCCCCCCCCCCCCCCCCCCCCC
>JADBJO010006326.1:0-5000 GCA_016801955.1 Conus betulinus | reverse complement strand
TCAGAGGGAGAGAAAAAAAAAAACATGGGCTATCCCAAACTAATCCGCGGTCGTGAGTGAGCAGTGAGATGGCAGTATGCCTGGCATTGTGATGAAGCCAAGTAGAATAGTATATTGGACAAGTCCAGATGGGTGTGGGGATGAGTTAGGGGCGTGGGTGGGGAGGGTTTAGGCGGTTGGGTGGGGTAGGCGAACAGTTTGCGGTGGAACGCCGGATCCGAACCACCGATCCATTCTACCATTTCATTAACCGAGTTTCCCCACCTTTCCGGCCTACTTTCCTCTTCTACTCTTTTGATAAGAGTTTGGGTGGGGTGATCTTTTCAGCAGGGATTTTTCGTTTGTTGTATGTTGTTGTTGTTGTTTGTTGTTGTTTGCTGCGCGGCGGCGTCGTCGTCGTCGGTCGTTTTTGTTTGTTGTTGTTGGTTGTTGTGTTGTTTGTTGGCGGCAGGCGGCGTCGTGTTGATTTTGTTTTTTTTTTTTGGTTGTTGTTGTTGTTGTTTTTGTTGTTGTTTCGGGCGGCGGCGTCGTCGGTTCGTTTTTTTGTTGTTGTTGTTTGTTGTTGTTTGTTGTTTGGCGCGAGCGGCGGCGTTGTCTTCCGTTTGTTTTTTGTTGTTTTTGATGTTGTTGTTGTTGTGTTTGTTTTGGCGCGGCGTCGGTTTTTTTGTTGTTGTTTTTGTGTTTGTTTGGTTCTTTCTTTCTTTTGAATAGCTCCCCTTCTGAGAGACCAACAACAAAACAACAACAAAACCCTACTTACGACTTTAGGGAGGGCGACTTACGCAGAAACTTCAAAGGAAAGAAAGACATCAAGAAAGAACAAAAGAAGGAGGAATACCTAAATAACAGTCAATTACTGAACAGAAACCAGAAATATGCGCGAATAAAATACAGAGAGAGAGAGAAAAAAAAGATTACCCAAAACAAAATTAAATGACCGAAAAAAAAATAAAAGATTTTTAAAAAAAGGGGTGGGTGTGGGGTGAGTGGCGTTGGTAAGACACAAGAGTAACAAATTTTTAAAAAATAATAGAAGTAGGAAAATTAAAACAAACAAAATACCAGAAAAGAACCACAAACAGGCGCCCTTCTCATCTTTCTATCCTAGATCTTTCTAAATAATGAATTCTCATTAATGCCCCCCACCCGGTGCCCCGAACCGCCACCACCCCACCGCGCAACCCCCCCCACCCCCCTCACTATTCTTCTCCTTCTTTTCTTGCTTTCTCCCCTCCTTTCTTTTAAATCTTTACCTTCTTTTTTTTTTCCTTCTTTTTTTTCTTCTTTGTTTTTTTCTTTTTCCCTTTGTTTCTAACTTTTCCTTTCCCTTCTTTTCTTTTCTAACTGTTGTTTGTTTTTTTCTTTCCATTTCCCTACTTTCTCTACTCGTTTTCGTCCCCCTTTTTGTCCTAACTACTTTTCTCTTAACGACTTGTTCTATTTTCTAATTTCTTCTCCGTTCTCTTTATCCCTTTTCGAAAATTCTACTCTTATTCTTCTACTATTCTACTCTTCCTATTCCTAAAAAAGTCTATTTTTTCTGTTTCCCCTTTCTACTAACTCCTTCTACTATCTAAATTTTCTATTTTATTTTTCCTTCTTTTTCCTTCCACCCCCACCACCCCCACCCCCCCGCCTTCTTTTTTCTTCCTTTTATGTTCTTTTTTTTTTTTTTATTTTTTTTCTTTTCTTTTTTCTGTTTTTTCCTTTTTATCTATGCCTCTCTCGTTTTCTTTTCCTACTTTTCCCTTTTCTCTACCTCTACTCTTACTAACTTTTCTTTCTACTATTCTAATTTTCTATTTCACTGGCCTTTTTTCTACTAACTGCTTTTTCTTTCTACTTCCTCTTTCTACTAACTTTTCCCTATGCCCCGTTTTCTACTCTTTCCTCCGAACCTCTACTGCCTTTTCGATGCCCCCACCTACTACCACTACTTTTCTCTACTTTTATCTAACTGCCCTACTTGGCTTTTCTAAACTTTTTTCCCTCACCTTCCCTGCCTGCCCCCCTACTCTCAACATTTTCCCTACTGCCTTTTCTTCTACTTTCTACTCTCTTTCTATCTCTAACTGCCCCCCCCCTCCCCTTTCCTACTTGCCCCCCTCTACTTAACTGCCCCCTTCCTACTCCCTTTCTACTTTTCTTCTATTATCCTAATCCTACTGCCGTATTTTCTACTGCCTACTCTTCTCTACCTTCTACTGGCCCGCCCCCTGTACACTACGCGCCTCCCCCCTCCCTCGTTTCTATTCTTTCTACGTCACTATTCTCCTCTACTTTACTTTCTAACTTCTGCCTGCCCCCTCATCACGTGCTCTATTCTACTACTATCCTCTTATTCTCTACTGCCCCCCCCCCCCCTTGTGTTTCTATGCTACTAAACTTTCTATAAACTAATTTCCTAAAATCTAATACTTTCTCTACTCTACTTTCTACTAACTGATTGCTATCTCCTTTCTACTACTTAGTCTTCTACTTTTCCTACTACTGCTTTCTACTTCTAACTTCCCTATCTTTCTTTCTACTTCTCTAATTTCCCTACTAAACTTTCCTATACTTTCTTAACTATTTCTACTCTCACTTTTTGTCTTAAAACTGCTTCTTTTTCCTAACTTACTCCCTACTACGATACCTCTTCTACTCCCTACTCTGGACACTACTTTCTATTCCTAAAACTGCCGTCTACTAACTTTTCTACTTCGTACTTCCCTAACTCTAAAATCTTACTATTCTAAATCTCACTCACTGTCTACTGACTATTCCTAACGGCACTCAACCTTGCCCGGCGTGGGGCCTCCCCTCGGGGGGGGGGGTGGGGCCACCCCCGCCTACTACTATTTCTACTGCCACTTACTTTCCTACTTACTGTAACTTCTACTTTCTTTTTCCCCTACGACTCTAACTCTATTCTAATTCTAACTATTTCTAAACTAACGAACTACTTTTCTAACTATTTTTCCCTTTTCTCCTAATAGCTCTACTGCCAATCCTTTTCTTACTTCTACTACTACTACCTATTGTCTACGTACTTTCCTAATCTATTCTTCCTAACTCTTTCTCTTGTCTTCTTTTTTCCTAACTTTCTACTTTCTCGTACTAGTCTTTTCTCTTTCCTACTCACTTTCTACTCTCTACCTCCTGTTCTACTAGTCCTACTGTCTAACTTTTCTCTTTCTACTTCGTTTGCCCCGCCCACTATAACTACTACTTGCCGTAACTTTTCTTCTAACTTTCTACTGTTTCCTACTCTTCTTCCTCTACTTTCTACTTAACCTTCTCTATCTATCTTTTTCTTTTCTAAATTCCCTAAACTTTCTACTATTTCTACTTTCCTAACTACTCTACTGCCCCCTCCTTCTTCTCCTCCTAACTACTACTTTACTTAACTTTTCGAACTCTAACATTCCTACTTTCTACTTAACTTTTCTTTGCTTCCTAAGCTACTTGTTTTCGTACTTTTTTCTACTACTTTCTTCCTACTTACTTTCTAATTCCCTTTCTCATTCCCTAACTCTTTTCTTTTCTATTCTCATTTTCTACATTATCTAATAACTTTTTTCTACTAGTTTTCCCCGACGTTTCTACCTTCCTAATTCTAACTTTCTACTTCTCCTACTACTTTCCTTCTTTCTCCTACTTTTTCTTTCTCTCGACTTTCCCCCTTGCTACTCGACTTTCTACTACTGGGCCCCAAATAACCCCTTCTACTTCACTAATTCTCCCCTAACTTACTTTTTCCTAACTTTTCTCCTACTTCTTCTAATCGAAATTTACTTTTCTATTTCTACTGCTCCCAACTTTTTCTATCCTATATTTTCTACTTTTACTTTCTGTCCTACTCTTTCTACTTTGCCCCTCCCTCCACTTACTCTTTTCTACTCACGCTACTTCTATTTCCTACTACTACTATTCTATTTTCTACTCGGTTTTGTTTCTAACTTCTAACTTTTACTACTCTACTCTACTCTGCCTTCCTACTGTACTACTCTCTACTTCTACTCCTCTTCCAACCCACTTTCTTCTAAACTTTGTCTACTTGCCCCTCCTCCCTTGCCCCTTCTACTTCCTTCTACTTTCCCTACGCCGTCTACTAAACTCTACTTTCTACTCGCTTTTCTAAACTTTCTTACTTTCTATACTTTTCTAATTCTTTCTACGTATTTCTACTCTTTCTACGATTCGCCCTATTCTAACTTTCTACTTTTCCCTCCTACTTCTACTCTCTCCTATTCTCTTCTATCTACGTTTTCTACTTACTACTCTTCTATCTACTTTTCTTTCTAACGTCTACTTCTACCGTCCTTCTACTATTCTACTACTATTCCTAAATTCTTACTGTGCTACTTTCCTACGTTCTACTTCTTTCCTACTATTTTCTAACTACTTTCTTTCTACTCTGACTACAGACTTAACACTTCATCCTTACTACTCTTACTTCTACTCTACTTTCTAACTTTTCCTATTCCTACTGGCCTATTCTAATGTTCCTCCTCTTCCTACTCTCTATTCTTTTTCCTTTCCCATCTAACTTTCTAACTTTTTCTTCTACTTTCTACTACTTTGTTCTTTCCTAAACTTTTCTTACTTGCCACTTCCCTATTTCCTATCCTCTACGAACTACTGCCCGTTCTACTTTGCCCTAACTGTTCTACTTGTTGCCCATCTCTACTACTAACTACTTTTTTCCTACTACTCCTACTAATACTTTCTTCTAACGGACCTTTTCTTTCCCTACCACTACTCCTACGACTCTATCTTATTCTACTTGCTTCTACTTACTCTTCCTACGACCTACTAAATTCCCTTTCGTGCTTACTGACTACTACTGCCCCTTCTTCTACTGCCCCCTTGCTAATCTCTACTAACCTTAAACCTACTGTTCTTTCATTCTACGAAAAACTTCTTCCCCTTGACTCTACTTTCTACTAATTTTTTCATTTCCCTAACTTTTCTATTTCTTTCTACTAACTTTCTAAGCTACCTCTAACTACTGCCCT
>JADBJO010006325.1:130000-136671 GCA_016801955.1 Conus betulinus | reverse complement strand
TATGAAAATATTGATATGATGTTGATGAAACGTAGTAGAGAGTAAGAAAGTGTAGAACCTAATTAATTGGACAAACATCGTCAACCTAATCTAATACATGTGTGATTTGTCTTTTTGCCTGTTGTTTTCTTGGCCACGTCACTAGTGTGGTTGATATCCATCTCTGTCTCGCCTTCTCTGTATAGAGATGTTGTTGGTACCCACCCTATTTGAGCTGTTGTGTTTAAGCTTGTGGCGATGTTCGTTGGTGTATAGCGTGTGTGTTTGAGATAGAGGGTTGAGAATTGTTCGCGTGAGCTTCAGGAAGACCTATCGGAGAGGCTAAGGCATGCCTCGGCAGTTAAATTTTTTAATTAAGTTCTTCCCCCCAGATATTTGTGCAACATCTCCGAGGCAAGGACAATGACATCTTGTCCGTGACCTGGGCCCGTGCTCCTGTGGTCATCACACCAATCTCCGTGCCCTCAGGTTCCCCTGTATGGCCAAGGAATGTAGGGGTGGAGAAGTTCCCATTGTACTTAGCAAGACCAATGCAGTAGAAGTTACCCGCTCACAACCCTACCCTTTCGTTGTTGTGGTGATGATGATGCGTAAGGGTTTTTTCTCCCCATTTTAGTTCCATCTTCCCACTTGCCCCCAGGTTACTCCTACCATTTAATGGCCAGAAGTCAGCTGTGACAGGGACATATCCAATACAGGACTGGAAAGAATCGCACAGGTGAGTCTGGTCCCCTTCAGAGAGGTTGGAACGTGTGGACAAGACTGACGTAATGATCTTTCCTCTTAGTTTAACCAGTCTAAAAGATAGCAGACCTATGAATGCTTTCTAACGAGCGCGGTCTTCAGCATTCCCCCATTCCCCACCACTCCTTCCCCAGACAAAATTATACAGCTCCCTACTCCCGGCTTATCCCAGAACTCCAGCGCCAGCTACCATACCCCATACCCAGCTCTATGTGCGACCTGGAGGAGACCCCTTGTGCCAAGACAGCATATTGGTTCGGGAGGTTTTACTTCCTACATCTCACAACAGGGGTGTAAACTATGAGTCCCGAAATTTGGCCACCACCAGGAATCCCCGTCATACCAGTATGCCCAACCATTTATTGAAAAATGGCACCACTGAGGCCACCAGCGCGTGGGTCTTCAGTGATCTATACCAGCCTGGTAGACTCCACCCAGATTTATCAAACCTTAACGCTCATAGATCTACCCCTAATGGAATTTGCTGGCTGGTAATGTGTGAATTATTAAAGTGTGTTTTCATGTTTGTTACGACCATTCCTGTTTCTTTATACATTCATATTGTTAAAGTTCGTTTGTATGAACGGTCCTGCTTACACGGGTGGGGCTGGGGGCAATGATGATATTGTATCGTGGTGCTTTCTCCTTAGAAATTGTGTGGCCTTGTTGGTGTGAAAGCTTTCTTTAAATACTTGCATTATATTGATTATTGAATTTCAGATTACTTTTCTTCGTAGTTAAGTTCACTATTTTTTTTTTTTTTTTTTTTGCTCTGTGATTTTAGTGCATGCTTGTTTGTGCGTCATTTTGATTCCTACTGAGTTGATTTTTATAATTGATATTTTCCTGCTGTTAATTATGGACAATATCAATGCCACACCAAATGGCTAAGTAAACCTGGATTTTTAAGATAGGATATCTTAATGCTTGCCATTTGATAAACAAAATTTCAGAGCTACCCTCTATTATGTCTAATTTAACGATTGTTTTCATGTTTTTCGGGTTTTTTTCTGAATCGCGACTCTAAGTAAGTAATGTAATACCTGACAGTGTACTCTCTCGATTCCTGGTTTACAATATAATCCCGAAGAGAACGAGACGCTGCCGTGAAAATTCGAAACTGGTTTGGTAACGTATGTTCATCAATCTGTAAATTATAAGGTCTTAGATATGTTCAATAGATTCAATATTGAAAGTATTTGGATTGAAATTCGCCTAAAAAGGGACCAAACCGTTTTTTAGCCGGCTTTCATATACAGAAACCCAGAAGATAAGACAGAAACCCAGAAGAGAGAGGGTAGGTGGTTGGGTGTGGTCACAGCGTTTTCGAACTCATGATGGAAGATGTTTTGAGTTACTCTACGGAAGTTGTCCTGGCTAGGTGATTTTAATATTGACTTACTGAAGCCCCACGAAACATGGAAAAGATGTTATGGATTATTCAACCTGAAGCAATTAATAAAACACCCTACTAGGAAAACGCCACAGTCAAGTGAAAAAAAATAATAGATCACATTTATGTCACTAGCCCCAGTAGTAACATAATAGAAAATACGTCTGTTCCAGTTCCAGTCCTTGGAGCCTAAACGCGAAACCATTTCCCAGTATGCTTAACCTGGTCTAAAGAAAGGGTATAAAAAAATTCCCAGATGTCATAAATGTAATCATTTCGCTCCTATAGAAAAACTTTATTGAGGGAAGAAAGTTCCTGTCTGACTAAGCATGGCAAACTTTACAGAGGTTTACCAAACATACAGACCCCGATAAAGCATTAAGCAATCATTATCAATAGGGTATACAATTTTCATGTCCGTTTTTGATAAAAACATGCCCCCTAAGAACCCAAGGGGGGTCCAAATCCATAGAAAACCCACATGGTTGGTTGAATGCAGAAATTAATGCCCGAAAATCCCAGAAATTCGCGAGAATCCAGCAACTCACGAGGAGAAAACTATTGCAAGCCACTGGCAAAGACGATAAAAACTTCAAGAAAACAGCGAGAAACAAAGTAACCGCAATTGAAAACGACGCGTCGGGCGGAAAAAAGTATTTATAATGACTTGATTAAATCTAAAAAAGTGATACTAAATCAATTTGTAAAGCTATAAAACCAACTATCAGGGGAAAAAAAAGTCATTAGCAACAGCCCCTAGTAGTGATAATCTCTCTGCCAAAAAGCCAAAAGCGCTGAACGAACATTGCAACCAACTGTTGCCCCAAAGAGTTGTTACGACAGACAAAACTCACAGTCAAACGATCTGTTGTTGTTAAAACATTTTTGTGATTCAAAAAAAATCCACTCAAAACTTCAGTTCCCATTCATTAGTGTGCACGAAGTTTTTCAAGAACTAACTATCATCTTTAAAAACAGTCTCGTTCACGGGGTTTGTATGGACTTGACAGCAAAAATCTTGAAGATATCTGCACCCATTATTTCGGAACACATTACATATGTTTACAATCTCTGTCTTGAAAAATTGTTGTTATCCACAAGCATTTAAGGATGCCAAAGTGCTGCCAATTCATAAGTCTGGTGATCTTTCGGACCCATCCAATTATAGAGACCGATTTCTATACTATCTGCTTTGTCCAAAACCTTTGGAAAAAACACAAAGTTTCTAAATGTTATCTTCATTCACATTTTACTAAATATGATCTATTTCACCCCAATCAGAGTGGATTTAGAGCCAGTCATTCCTGCCACCACCATGCTCACAAAAACTTAATAGAAGAAGAAATGGCATTTAAATATAAACAATGATTTATTCACTGCTGCTGTCTTTGTTGATTTTGCAAAAAAAAGCATTTGATACCATTGATCATGATCTATTATTTAGAAAATGTATTTTATATGGACTTACATCAGACTCAGTAAATCTCATCTCATCTTTTTTGAAACAATAGAAGACAAGCAGTATTCCAGGATTCCATTATGTCACCTCTTCTGACTGTGAAATATGGTATTCCTCAAGGATCTATTTTTAGGTCTATTTTGTTTTCTATTATGTTAACGATTTTACCACTTCATGTAAACGTCGTTCTCTACTGAAAAACTGTTTGCTGCTGATGATACTACCCTTTATAACAAAGATAAAAGTCCTGAAGTAGTGTGTGTTGCAATATGCAGAATGATTTAGATAAAATTAGTCAGCTGGACCGAAGCAGCAATCATATGGCTCTCACCATCATCCTCTTAAGTCAAAGTTCATGTTAATTACCACCAGACAGAAAAGACCCAAAAACATTAAAACCAGCCTGCCAAGCATTTTTTAAAATGTATGACAAAGCATTGGAAGAAGTCGAATCGCACAAATTGTTAGGTCTTACACTTTGATAATAACATATCTTGGGTCTAGCCACATATCATATTCTTTGTAAAAAAAACTATCCAAGAAAGTGTTTCAGCTAAATAGAATAAAAGCATTTTCTTAATGAGCATACTCGAAAGATAAAGGGGTATTCTTCCCTTTGGGTTTAAATGCCGTTTTAATAAAGCTAATTTTATGTACAAAATTATAAATAATTTAACGCCGTCTTATCCATAGAAAATTCATTGTAAACGATATTAGTAGTAAACGTACTATTTTCACCCCACGACCTAGGACTAATCTCTTCATGACTTCCCTTACTTACTCGGGTGCCAGACTTTGGAATGAATTGTCCGATCATCTTAAGAAAACAGCTGTAGTTTGACATCTTTCAAAAAGGCTTACCACAAGACGTTATGGAAACATCTTTAAAAATGCCGGCTTGGTTACTACATTCGATTTCTAAGTACCTTTTCCCAGTCCAAGTCAAATGGCCATTTTCCGCTCACTAAAGCATGTTTTGAAGTATTACAGCTCATCTTTCGTAAATATTCGTAGTCTCTCTCTCTCTCTCTCCTCTCCTCTCTCTCTCTCTCTCTCTCTCTCTGTGTCTGTCTGTCTGTCTGTCTTCCTGTCTGTCGGTCTCCTCTGTCTGTCTTCTCTCTCGTCTCTCTCTCTCTCTCTTCTCCTCTCTCTCTCTCGTCTAATTATGGACTTGTGTATTCAACTTTTTTTTCCTGTGGTTGTTTTAGTGACTTCCAGGTTTTGCATGTTTTTCTTCTTTTTTTTTTTTCTTTTACTTTTCTTTGTGTTTTCCCCAGGGCTGGGTGGAAAAAAGCATGTACATTTTGCTTATCTCATTACCTGGTAAAATAAAATTTCGTTCGGAGAGACAGGACAACATACAACAGACAGACAGACAGACAGACCGGCAGACCAAACAGACATATGGGGGGAGGTGACAGACAGACCAAACAGACGGATGAGACAGACACTAAGAGAGTCAGAACCGACAGACAGACAGATTGGAGGAATGTGGAGGATATGGGTTACGGGGGGAGGAGGAAAACGGTGAACACCCCCACCACCACCCCCAACTCACCCCCCCCACCTCCCCCCCCACCCCCCCCCCCCACCCCCCCCCCCGTTCCACGGCCCCACCCAAAAAAAAAAAAAAAAGAAATAAATTGAAAGAAAGTAGAAGTAAGGAAATATGGCTGTTAACAAGTGTTTGAAAAGGTAAGCGTTCTGACATAAGTTATTCGTGCTAGGTAAGGGAAGGGGATCATAGGTAACTAGGTGTTATGTTATGCTCACGATAGAAGAGGAGAGAGAGAGAGAGAGGGGGATGAGAGAGAGAGGCGATAGACAGGAGGAAGAGAACCGAGAGGATAGAGATCAGACAGACAGAGAGAGTGAGATGAGAGAGAGAGAGGGAAGCCGGGGAGAGAGACAGTACAGACCGACAGAGAGAGAGGAGAGGAGAGAGAGAGGGTGGTGGGGGGGAGGCTCGCCAGAGGTGAATTCGGCGGGAGAGAGGAAGAAAGGCGATGGTAGTATGGGAGGGGTTGGTGTTGAGGGCGGGATGAGGATGAGGGTTGGCCAAAGGTGGGAGGGGGGGGGGGGTGGGGGGGGTGGGGGGGGGGGGGGGGTGTGGGGGGGGCAGGCGTGCGAACATAAAAGAGGGATCAACAGGCTGGCGGCGATCGCTCCGCCTTGTGCTCACGCCGACCGATAATTGGCTGTGGTGGCCCGGCACTCTGTTTGTCTGGTCTGTGCATGGCATTCAGGTGTGCGTACTGACTATAGGCAGTGGTTGGAAAAAAAAAAAAAACCTGTTATCGCACGTGCAACCCGCGTGGAAAAACAGACACAGTTAAATAAGTAAGCACGGTACCCTGGCGGCGGTCTGTGAGTGGCAATAATAGATAGGGTCCGACCTCAAAGCACACGTCTGCTGGGCACAACGTCGTGAACGCGCCCGTTGTGCAGACAGATCCAGACGCATACACACAAGACAGGCAAACAGCCTGGCACAAAGGATGCAACCCACACAGACAGACAGACAGACAGACGCGCGCGCGCACACACCACACACACACCACACACACACACACCATACAGGCACACATACATTCACCCAAGGTGCAC
The DNA here is from genome assembly GCA_016801955.1 of Conus betulinus. Taxonomy (NCBI): domain Eukaryota; kingdom Metazoa; phylum Mollusca; class Gastropoda; order Neogastropoda; family Conidae; genus Conus; species Conus betulinus. The sequence continues at coordinate 130,468 of JADBJO010006325.1, read as the reverse complement.
ACACACCCACACACACACACACACACACACACATCACACACAACACACACACACACACAAACACACACACCACACTGCGCGCAAATACACTACGCGGGAGGAGAGAAAGAGAGAGAGAGAGAGCAGGAAGAGAGGAGAGAGAGAGCGAGCGATGGAGAGTGCAAAGAGAGATGAGACCGAGAGGAGATGGAGCGAGAACAGGAGACATACTCAGAGGAGAGATGGAGATGGGGATGGGATAGGCGGGAGTGGACAGACTACAAGCATCCAGTAACACACACATACTCCAAGCAGGAAAAATCATCCCACAAAATATATGCAAAGCATCCAGTGTCCACACCGCGCGCGCGCGCTGCACACACACACACACAAACAAACACACAACCCAGCACCCACCCACACCCACACACGCAGCACTACGCGCGAAAATGATACATCAACGCAGGAGAGAGAGGAGAGACAGAGAGA
>JADBJO010006325.1:120000-122500 GCA_016801955.1 Conus betulinus | reverse complement strand
GGTGATGAAGAAGAAGAAAGAAAGAATCAAATAACAAAACAAAGACAGAGCAAAGAGGACAGAAAAAGATGATTATCATGTTATTTATGATGATAATGACGAGAATGCTTGACGATGGTGACAATGGATTTGGGCTGATACAAACTATGTCACCACTGTGGCAACATGACCACAGAAACAATTATATAATTATGAGAGAGGAGGCGTAAACCCGAACGGCCAAGAGTCTCGCCTTTATTACCCTACTACAATACTGCTACACAGCTGTACAAAAAAGACGATGAAGCTCACACCCACACACACACACACACAACACACACACACACCACAACACACACACACACACACACACACATACACACACACACTCCTGGCACACACACACACACACACACATATCCCACCTGTATATGGTGATACTGGAGAATCCACAGCTTCACCGTGAATCTTTTTGGTAAGTAAAGCAAGGCAAACCACAGACAAGGTTTTTTACATGGAGTACACACGCCGAGCGAGTCATTCATATAAAGCCTTAAGTCACATACGGTTTGACACTGTGGCGGCGAGAAGATCATGGCTAGAGCGAAGTTACCATCTAGATCCTGCTGGACCCCAAATCAAGAGTAACATTCTGCATTGAGAGCAGCGCTGTAAACATGCACAATGTATTATTGTGTGGGGAGAACTCGTCCTCGAATTTTGTGCTTTTTCAAAATTTTGCCCCGCATTTAAACTTACATCTCAGTATTGACCGCGTTTCGATCCAAGAAGCTTCAACGGGTTAGACAGACAAACAGAATCAAAATGAGTCTGGAACAATAAATGTTCACTGTGTTGATGCAATCATTGTGATCCACTTTATGTGTGAGTGTGTGTGTGTGTGTGGGTGGGTGGGGGGGGGGGGGGAGCGGGGGGGTTACCGCTTTCTTCTACTTTATTTTTGTCCCACCAAAAGTTGTAGACATTTTTTAAAATTTTCTTTCGCCCATCCCAGTCAATCATTATCGTAAAAAGTGTGCTTTTTTCAACAGCATTGAAATACAAATAATGTATGTTGTGATCAAAGATCAGTCTGTTTTGCGCTGGGTGTATTCAAATTCAAGATACCACCCATCTGTGCGCAAGCTAAAACCAAACATGAAATATAGCGGTACCTTTGGATTTATTAAGAGATCATGATAAAGAATCTGCTTGTAGAAGAATTTGCACTGTGTATAACCACAGCGCACAGAATAAACATGATAAAGTGTAATCAAATCCAAACGGACAGACTTATGTCAATAAGACTATATCTTTCATTTGAGGAAAGGGAAGAAACGAAGCAACAAAGCAACATATGCAGGATCATCTCTCTCTCTGTCTGTCTCTGTCTCTCTGTCTCTCTGTCTCTCTCTCTCTCTCTCTCTCTCTCTCTCTCTCTCTCTCTCTGTTCCAAAAAGACTTCATTTGCTGGTTACTTGGCCACTTAGTGTATCAACTTTGTAGCTTAGGCCACACACACACACACACACACACACACACACACACACACACACACACACACACACACACACACACACACACACACACACACACACACAATCTGCTATTCAAGCGAGGCAATTAGGTGCTGCCCAGAATGTTTTCAGACTTTTCAGTCACATGTTGCTGATTACCTCACTGGTTGGAACAGAGAAACGTGGTGAGAGAGAGAGAGAGAGAGAGAGAGAGAGAGAGAGAGAGAGAGAGAGAGAGAGAGAGAGAGAGGACATGTCAAAACAAAAAAAGAACAAACATCGCAGCAAGCCCTGATTGCAATCAAATTAAAATCAGTGCTCGAAGTGTGTAAAGAGAGAAAAACAAATACACTATTCAACCGTTAATGATTAATTATATCTGGCATATTAATCCCAGTCTGACAAGGCAACGAACACTGTCAGAAAGAGCGAAGCAAGCGAGCGAGCGAGCGAGCGAGCGAGCGAGCGAGAGAGAGAGAGAGAGAGAGAGAGAGAGAGAGAGAGGAGAGATCGAGCGAGAGTGAGACCGAGAGAGAAACAGAGAGAGAGAGACAGATAGAGAGAGCGAGAGAGAGATCGAGAGAGAGCGAGAGAGAGATCGATAGAGAGAAGGAGCGAGAGAGAGCAAGAGAGAGCGAGAGAGAGAGAGAGAGAGCAAGAGAGAGAGAGAGAGAGAGACAGAGAGAGAGACAGAGAGACAGAGAGAGAGAGAGAGAGAGAGAGAGAGAGAGAGAGAGAGCTAATCCACAAAGCAATAATTTGTTCCGATTCTTTGACTCACTACTAACTAACCATTCCAGGCCCACTTCTGGGGAACAAAATGGGACGCAGGGCCGGGTACAACCTGAACTCCAAGGAACATGGTCCTGTCAACGATTCATTCGGAATTGTGGTGGGTGGCAGTCAAACAGTAAAGGGTACTGGAGTAAAGCTGGAACAGTGGCAAGGAGATCATGGGTAGCATGAGGTAGCCATCGAAATCCTGCTGGACCAAAGGCGGCATG
>JADBJO010006325.1:110000-112500 GCA_016801955.1 Conus betulinus | reverse complement strand
AGTTTTTAATTGTTTGCATTTTTTTTTGTTTTTTGTTTGTTTTCGTCGGAAGAGTGGAAAAAAAGAACCAAGTTATGAATATGAAAGGTCTTTTTCTTTAAGATTTCATTATGTTTAACACCTGACTATACAGTTTTATCACAACACACACACACACACACACACACACACACACACACACACACACACATGATAAAATGTATATTATACTTAGAAACAATTTTGATATAGTGAAGTGATCCCAGAAACACAACCGACAAGCAGGTAGACTGTCACTCAGTGGCCAGTGATTTGTGCTGACAGGGAAACGGGTTACCTCCCCCCCCAAAAAAAAAAAAAAAAAAAGTAAAGACTCCCACCAAAAAAAAAAAAAAAAAAAAAAAAAACAAAAACAAAAAACAAAAAAACAGAGAGTACCTGAAAGCTTCCATGACAGAGGGGGGAATATGTGAGAAGGGAAAAAAAAAAAAAAAAAGAAAAGAAAAAGAAATGGAGTTATGTGGTAGTGTGCACAGGATTTTGTGACCAGGGAATGCAGATGGTGAGACAGCAAATCTTAATTCAGAATGCACTACCAAGACGTTCTCCTTGCCTCGATCCAGGAGGACTGGTGCACCAGTGAATGGTGTTAACAGGATGTGTCTGGAATATATTGCCTTTCCTGCTTCACGTGTGCACTGACAAGGTGACATTGGAAAAGAGAGGCTGGAAGAATAAGCTCAGGGGAGTGAAGGTGTGTGTGTGTGTGCGTGTGTGTGTGTGTGTGTGTGTGTGTGTGTGTGTCTGTCTGTGTGTGTGCGTGTGTGTGTGTGTGTGTGTTGTGTGTGTGTGTGTGTGTGTGTGTGTGTGTGTGTGTGTGTGTGTGTGTGTGTGTGAGAAAGAGAGGGAGAGAGACTGACAGACATACAGACACATAGATAGAGACAGACAGACAGAGAGAGAGAGAGAGAGTGAGGGAGAGAGAGTGGTGTTAGTAGAGAATAGTTCAAGAAATATACTAGTTCAAGAAATATACAACAGAACCAGAGGGAGAGAGAATAAGATGGGGAAGAAAGAAGAAGAAGAAGAGAGAGAGAAAAGAGAGAGAGAGACAGACAGACACAGAGACAGAGAGAGAGAGCTGTCAACATCACCAGCTGTCAAACACCCGACCCAAACCCCATGCTGCTTTCTCATTGTTTCCAACAAGGAAGACGACAGCTAATTAAAACCGTTAACTGAACTGGTGAGACCAACCAGGAGAAGAAGAACGACAGCTGAATTAGATACAGGCCAGGAAATAAGCACACAACGACAGTCAATGCCAATCCTCAGCGACCGAGCAATTCATCCTGGTTTTCTAGTTCATTGTCTAACGCTCCAGACATCATTCGAGGGCGAAGAGAATGGGAAGACCAACACGTGTATTCTAAACTTCAAAGGGCGGTCACCCACACAGACATTTCATTCAACGGGGATGAACAAAAAATGTGAACCGGATATTAGGGTGGGTTAGTTATTATGGCGGGAAAGCATTGATGGCGGGACCATACCTTCCACTTCCGGAAGAACTACGGATTTTTCCTCAGATGGTCACTCTCCAACAGAAGAATTCGTTGATGTAGATTCTCTGCATTTTCCGTTTGGCGTGCTTATGAGGGAAGTGAGTTAGAGAAGAAGAAGAAAGGAAGAATGACTCTCAGAATGTAATGGAAACTTTGCAGTTGTTGTCGTTAGTGGTTCGTTCATCCACCTTCTTCTGTTCCTTATCCTTCTTATCATGATAATAATAATCATCTTGATCATCGTCACCGCTGTTTTCTTCTTTTTTTGCCAGTTAAATGATAGATTTTCCCAAGGTTTTGCATTTAACGACGATGCCCTGTGTCAGATAACTGTGAAAAAAAATATTTATGTGCATACCTAGCATTTGTGTGTGTGTGTGTGTGTGTGTGTGTGTGTGTGTGTGTGTGTGTGTGTGTGTGTGTGTGTGTGTGTGTGTTTGTGGTTTTGCATTAACGACGATACACTGTGTCAGATAACTGTGAAAATCAAAATTCTTTCTTATTTTTATTTGTGTGCATACTAGCATGTGTGTGTGTGTGTGTGTGTGTGTGTGTGTGTGTGTGTGTGTGTGTGTGTGTGTGTGTGTGTGTGTGTGTGTGTGTGCGCGAGCGCGTAATTTTGTGTGTGTGCGTGCGTGTGTGTATGTGTGTGTGTGTGTGTGTGTGTGTGTGTGTGTGTGTGTGTGTGTGTGTGTGTGTGTGTGTGTGTGTGTTTGTGGTTTTGCATTAACGACGATACACTGTGTCAGATAACTGTGAAAATCAAAATTCTTTCTTATTTTTATTTGTGTGCATACTAGCATGTGTGTGTGTGTGTGTGTGTGTGTGTGTGTGTGTGTGTGTGTGTGTGTGTGTGTGTGTGTGCGCGAGCGCGTAATTTTGTGTGTGTGCGTGCGTGTGTGTATGTGTGTGTGTGTGTGTGTGTGTGTGTGTGTGTGTGTGTGTGTGTGTGTGTG
>JADBJO010006325.1:100000-102500 GCA_016801955.1 Conus betulinus | reverse complement strand
ACGCACGCACGCACGCTCGCACGCACTCACATACACCACGAACACACAATACACGCGAGACGCACAACACACGCACGCACACACCCACGAACACCACACTCACACGCACACACACATATACAGACACCACACGCAGAGACACACACACACACCACACACACGCGCGTGCGCGCGCTCGCGCGCGCGCGCACGCACACACGCACGCACGCACGCATATACGTCAGAAACCGTCGTTTTTTTTTTTTTTCGTCACAAGGTGAGTCGTTTGACACCATCTCACCATCTCACCATCTACGGCCATCTGTATGCTAACTGTCTGGAAAACCTGCAGTCTGCCAAGTTCAGATCTTCTTCTCCTGTTCCCTCAACTGTATGGAGAGTTATACGGAGCACCACAGCAGTCGCCATCTAGGAAAAGAGTAACCGGAGAAAACAGGACCCATCCTTGCAGAACTCCATTCTACGCAGCGTCTGTGGACGACCTAGTGGCTCAGGAATTGATCATTCATTCCCACTTGAGGACCCCACGTCGCCGGGTGACCTGCCCGCCTCCTCTCATCCGTCTGACACGACGGGAGAATCCACCACCACCACCATCACCACCACCACACCATCATCATCACCACCACCACCAACACCATCACTACCACCACCACCACCACCACCATCATCATCATCATCATCATCATCGTCATCATCATCATCGCACTGAAGAACTGAAGAACTGTACTGCTCAGCAGATTTTTCCGGTTCGTCGGTTGTATGCCAAGGTCTGGGTCTCTACAAATTTTTTTTTTTTCCCGGTCACTCTGCATTGCTGTCAGTCCATATCTTTTTTCCCGCTGCCATCTGCTTCCTACAATACTCCCCTGGGTCATTCTTCAGCAATGTCATTAGATCTTCTTACATGGCTACACCTTTGTAGTTTTGTTTCCCGACAGATGTTAGTAGATTTTGGGTGATGCCCTATCTCTGCTGCTTGATGGGTTTTGACGCGCTTTAGTGACTGGTGACATGGAATGGGTATCTGATGGTTAGTATCTTGCGGTAACTTATTTACATGGCTTTGAGGCAACCCATCGGAGGAGATACTGCACTGCTTCCGAATCACTTTGGTGGTGTTCAGCACTGCCCGTTCTGATCCAAAATATGCTGTACATCACCTTCTAAGCCCCCCCCCCCCCTCCCTGACAAAATTATTCAGTTGCGGAGCCAGCGTGAGTGAACTGCTCCTCCTTAGGGCGCCATCTTGTCCGTCCAACGACCAGCCCCATGAACTTGCCGATACACAGCGACCCCGACAGAACCTCACCAGGGCATAGACATGGGGAGGAAATCTAAACTAAGGACACCAGGAGAGCAGGGCATGACGGACCATATAATCTGAGACCTCTTGTATGCTGACTAATGAACTTGAGGATGATGAAGCCGATGGCTTGAGACTGCATGACAGGGCTGTACTTTACGCTGGCTTTCTTAATACATCCCGGCGTTAACCAGGCCCGAGAGATACAGACACCTGCAATGTTGGTCACGATATCTGAGCAACACTCTCGGAGACGTATCTTAACTGGATGAAACTCAAAGTTGTGTGGCCCCAGTCTTCCAAACTGAAACCATAGGAAACTGAGCTCTGGGGAGAAGCCGGTCAGGGCAGAAAAATTCCAAAGATGAGAATCAAACCCACGATCTTCCAACAGGGAGCCCACGACGCTAATTGCTTTGTCACGGCGGTGAACTCGCAGCTTCAGACCAAGGTCTCTATCACTGGGCCGAGAAGGACATGTGCGTTTCTTGAGAGAATCAGGATCTGTTATTTTAAAAAAAAACGTTCAGCTATAGTCAGCTATATATAATAACTTGGATGAGGACACTTTGCTGCCACCCAGGAAACGAAGCAGTGCGCATTTTTTGTCCGACTAATCTGAATGAGAATATTGAGCTGACGAGCAAATTGTGTTTTATCTGTTGAAATTGTTGTTGTTTTTCCTTCTACAATATATTGATTACATTTCAATGAGATTACGTCGTGTGCAAAAATACACTGAAAAAAAGTATTCCACACAAGCCAGGCGAAGAGAGAGAGAGAGAGAGAGAGAGAGAGAGAGAGAGAGAGAGAGAGAGAGAGAGAGAGAGAGAGAGAGACAGACAGACAGACAGACAGACAGACAGACAGAAAAAGTTCAGAGCTCAAAACGCAGATGTGTTCGATTGTTAATGAATATTGAAACATTGACTTTTGGCTACAATTCATACGCAGAACTAGAAACAGGAAGGATGAAAATGAGAGTTACTTCTGTTTATTTTTTGTTTCTATATCTTGTAATACAAATCATGAGGACGATGACAAATCATAAGGATGAAAACACAAATGAAGGATGAAACAGTCTCTTCACATAAAAAGGAAAATAACAGAGTCCATGTATATTTGACTCACCTATGATGAATTCACGCCTCGTTTAAAAGGGGAGGAGAGAGAGAGAGAGAGAGAGAGAGAGAG
>JADBJO010006325.1:90000-95000 GCA_016801955.1 Conus betulinus | reverse complement strand
CAAAACACCACAACAAACCCCACCACATCGGCATTCCCCCACCCCCGCTCGCAGAACCCCCCGGAGTCTAGCCTTTTTTCATTCCCCCCCCCCTTTTCCTACCCCCCTCCCTTTTTCCCCCCCCCCTCCTACAGCTACCTCGCCTCCTCCTTACTTTCGCACCCCCGCGGAGGATCAGTGACACCCCAACCACAAAACAGACAGGCAGACCGACAGGACAGACAGACAGGACCGACCGAAACGAAGCCGATGACGACAACAGAACGGACGGTACCGAAGTTCCCCCCTCCCCCCCGCTACTCTCTCACCCTCCCCCGACACGGCAACTTCTTGCCCCGTCTCGTCCTGAAAGGAAGCCGAGAGCGACAGACAGATAGACAGAAAGAAAGAAACGGAGATCGCACGCCCCCCCCCTTGAGAGCCCACCCCCCCCCCCTGCAGACTCCGGGGCGGGTAGGGGGGGAGAGAGAACCAGTCAGGCATCCAAAAACAAGATTATCTGGTTCATTTGAAAAGAGAAAACAACAATAATTTTTCTTAAAACAAAGTTAAGAAAAGAAAAAGCAATTTCACTGGGAAAACTTTTCTCAGATCCGAATTGTTTTCTAATCAATCACACTGATATCATGGCGCGAAGTCACATGCCACTCGCACCATTGATGCTCCTGAAATCCTTGACTCTGATCGCACACACACACACACACACACACACACACCACACACACACACCACACACACACAACACACACACACACCCACACGCACGCACACGGCACACACAACACACACCACACACACCCACACACACACGCACACACACACACACACGCACCCACACACAAACCACACACAAACACACACACACAACACACACACACACACACTTACATTACATACATACATACATACATGCATCCTGCATGCATACATACATTACATACATACATACACGCACGCACGCACGCACGCACGTCGCGGCACACATACAGCGTGCGGCCGCACACATGCGCGACACACACACACGCACGCACGCACACATGCATGCACGCACGCACGCGCGCCAACACAACACACACACACACAAACGCGCGCGCGCGCACGCGCGCAAGCAAACACACCATACAACACACGCACACACTCTCTTAGCCTCTGTCGCTGTCTCTGTCTGTCGTCTGACTCTGTCTCTCTCTCTCTTCTCTCTCTTCTCTTCTCTCTTCTCTCTCACACACACACACACACACACACACAGACACACGCACACAAAGTCAGATCAGGGGGGACACATATAAACACACTGAGAGAGAGAGAGAGGGGGGGGGGGGGAGAGAGAGAAAGACAGAGGAGAGAGAGACAGAGAGAGGACAGAGATAGAGAGAAAGAGAGAGAGAGAGTTCTGATGGAAGAGACAGATAGAGAGACACGTTTAGAAACAGGGAGACAGACAGAAATATAAAAAAAAGCACAACAGACTGCTATGCTGCAACAAACGGGGAGCGAGAGAGAGAGAGAGAGAGGGAGGGAGGGAGAGAGCGAGAGAGAGAGCGAGAGAAAGAGAGGGAGAGAAGAGAGGGAGAGAGAGGGGGAAGAGAGAGAAAGAGAAAGAAAGAGAGAGAGAAGACAGAGAGAGAGAGAGAGAGAGGAGGGGGAGGGAGGGACGGGGTTGTGTAAGAGGAATTTACTGAGAAAATCGTAGAGAGAAAAAGACAAAACAGACAAGAGGAAGAAACCAGTTGCACACACAAACCACACACACACACACACACACACACACCACGCACACACACCACACACACACACACACACACCACACACAACATACAAAGACATGGGCCACACAGGCAGACGCAGTGGCCGAGAGACAAGCTGAACAACATGATTCTGCAGGGCCGAACAAAGAAAGAAGAAGAGTAAAGAATAGGCTGAAACTTTGCCCAAACTCTCCATTAGTTTCTGATCAATCTCCCCGTTGACACGGAAGGGCGCGCGGTGATGTCCGTTAAGTCCTATTTCTCCCCTATAGCACGAGGAGAGAGAGAGATGAGAGAGGGAGGAGAGAGGATGAGAGAGAGAGAGAGAGGGAGAGAGAGAGAGAGAGAGAGAGGAAGAAGAAAGGAGAAGAAGATGACGACGACGAGACGACGACGACGATGACGAAGAAGAAGCGAGAAGAAGAAGGGAAGAAAGAAACAGGAGAGAGAGAGAAGAGGAGAGAAAGAAGAGAGAGAGAGAGAAGGAAGAGAAAAGAGAGAGAGAGAGAGAGAAGAGAGGAAGAAGAGAAGAAGAAGTGAGACGACGACGACGAGCGACGATGCGACGAAGACAGAAGAGGACGACGAAGAAGAAGAGGGGAAGAAAAAGCAACAGGAGAGACGGAGAGAGACGACCAGAGAGAGAGAGGACGAGAGATGAGGAGAGAGGAGGGATGAGTGGAAGAGCACCCGCGGAGAGAGAGAGAGGGAGAGAGAATGGATCCGAGAGAAAGAGAAGAGAGAGGAGAGAGAGAGAGACTTGGAGAGAGGAGATGAGAGAGAGAGAGAGAGAGAGAGAGATAGAAATGTGCGAGAGAGATTTGAGAGAGAAAACAAAGAGAGAAAGAGGCCAGAGCAGAGCAGACGAGAAAGAGACATATAGAGAGATATAGAGGAACCGACAGATAGACAGAGCGAGAGAGGAGAGAGACAAGACAGAAAGAAAGCGAGAGAGAGAGAGACAGAAGACGGACAGTGGGGGGGCCGAGGACGGGATATATAGACAATATAGACAAAACAGGACAGATAGGACAGTGAGGGAGAGAGCGGACAGACAGAAGATAGGAGTAAGGAGGAGGTGGAAGGGGTGTTGGGAGGGGGGGGGGGGGTGGGGAGGTAGGATTGTAGGGGGGGGCCCGTCGGGGGGCGGCGGCTAGGACCCCGTCCTACTAGCGGGTAGCATATGCAGATTCGAGGGTGCAGGTCTCCCTGGTGCAGGGCAGAAGGGTAAGGAGACAGTCGCGTTGGCGCCCCGGGCAGGGTTCGGGGGGGGGGGGGGTTTTCTGCCCCTCCCTTATTTACCTAGTAACATTTTCTATTGAAAAGACAAGAAGAGGCGACATGGGGAAGTAAGTAGTATGTATTTGAAGGTTGTGTTCTGCGTGAGTTACTGGCATCGACAACGCCCTACTCCCCCACCCCCCAACCCCCCAGCCGCCACCCCCCCACCACAATCTCCCCTCAACCCTGATTCCACACATTCCGCCCCCTTTTTGTACTCCAGTTCTTATAGAATAGGCAGTACTTTAGAATGGGGAATGCGAAATGCTCTGTGTGTGTGCGTGTGTGGTGTGGTGTGTGTGTGGGTGTGTGTGTGTGTGTGGTGTGTGTGTGTGTGTGGTGTGTGTGGGTGTGTGTGTGCTTGTGTGTGTGTTGGGTGTGTGTGTGTGTGTGTGTGTGTGTGTGTGTGTGTGTGTGTGTGTGTGTGTGTGTGTGGAGGAGTGTGTGAGTCGTCCGTGGTCAAAATGTTTTCCACTCGCTCCAGACAAAACAACTGGGCTGATCCTTCTGAAAATTGTAGGTAGTTCATATGGGTCATGGTTACTAACGGCTATAACGACCCATAACGGTTTTTCTTCTTTATGGAATATCTGTATCTCAGAAAGTACTGGCCGATCTTTCTGTCAATTTGTAAGTATGTACATTATGGGTCACGGATGATGCCCGATGTTTATTTTACACGTTATAGCTGTTACTAACGGCTATAACAGCCCATAACTTTACTAACGGCTATAACGGCCCATAAAGGTTTTTCTTCTTTATGGTATATACCTCCGAAAGTACGCGGCCAATCTTTCTGACAATTTGTAGTATGTTCATTAGGGGTCACGGATGATGCCCGATGTTTCATTTTACGATATTAGCCGTTACGAACGGCTATAACGGCCCATAACGGTTTTCTTCTTTATGGAAAATCTCAGAAAGTACTTGTCCGATCTTTCTGAAAATTTGTAGGTATGTTCATTATGGGTCACAGATGATGGCCGATGTCTACCAGAGTAGCCGTTACTAACGGCTATAACGGCCCCAAATGGTTTTTCCTCTTTACGGAATATCTCACGCGTATTCAAGATAAACTGGGAGTACGTTTATATGCTCTGCGTCTTGTTTTTTTTTATTACTACTGGGTTAATATGTCAACTTCGTATTGCCTAAAGTCCATTCTATCTGTCAGTGTGTCTGCCCGTCTTTGTCTGTCTCCACCCCTGACTTTTAGAAAAGGTGAAGGCCTTGAATGAATAAAAATCAAATATAAGTATCTGGACCGTTTGTGTATCCGTCATGCTATCTCTCTCTCTCTCTCTCTCTCTCTCTCTCTCTCTCTCTCTCCACACGCATCACAACACACACACACACACACACACACACAATACACACACAAATCATTCACTAACACACACACACGATCATCACTAACACACACACACACACACACACACACACACACACACACACACACACACACACACACACACACATACGCGCACGCGCGCGCGCATGCACGCCCTCACACGTATTCTCACTATCTCTGTCTCTCTGTTTCTGTCTGTCTGTTTGTCTGTCTGTCTGTCTGTCTGTCTGTCTGTCTGTCCCTGCCTGCCTGCCTGCCTGCTCTCTCTCTCTCTCTCTCTCTCTCTCTCTCTCTCTCTCTCTCTCTCTCTCTCTCTCTCCTTCCTTCCTCTTCTCACATTATGGGCATACGAATACTACATTAATCATCATCCAAACATTACCCCCCTCCCTATCTCCACCTCCCTCGAGATACCTTCGGAAAATATATTTGTAAAAATAAGTCATTGGCTCGTTGTTTTGATACATGTGGCATTTCAATTATCAATTGCGAAAGAGCGCACTTACGGTTTTATTGGTGATTGTGTCAAAAAAAAAAAAAAGAAAGAAAGAAAGAAAAAAAAAGGGGAAAAAAAAAAAAAAAAAAAAAAAAAAAAGAAAAAAAAAAAAAGGGATGCAGAA
>JADBJO010006325.1:80000-82500 GCA_016801955.1 Conus betulinus | reverse complement strand
TTACTTTTCTGTTATTCCTTAAACTTTCTGTTTTACCTCTTCCGCGCCATCTAGACTTCTCTCATCACTACCCCCCCCCCCCCCACCCCCCCCCCCCCCCCCCGCCTAGCGCCCCCCCCCCCCCCCCCACCCCCCTCCACTCCCTTCCTAGTAAACTTACTATTTCAAAAAGCCTATTTTTTTTTCTTTCGTAAGAGTAATTTTGACACTATCACTTGAGTTTACCGCGTGTGAAACAAACAAACAAATAAATCTCCTGCTACCAGAATGGCAAATGCTGTTAATGAATGATCATGACAGCAGTAGGTCTAGTTGCAAAGTTTGGTAGTTAATAGGCAAACTTTCATGTACATATATGTTTCCGCGCGCGCGCACACACACACACGTACACACACACACACACACACACACACACACACACACACGCACACACACACACCGCACACACACACACGCACGCGAGCGCGCGCGCGCGCGCGCGCACACACACACCACACACACACACACGCACGTGCATACACGCTCACACACACACACGCGCGCGCGCGCGCTCTCTCTCTCTCTTTCTCTCTCTCTCTCTCTCTCTCTCTCTCACATAAACACACACAGGCGCGCGCACGCGTGCATGCACGCACGCACGCGCACGCACGCGCGCGCTCGCACACACACACACACACACACACACACACACACACACACACACCACACACACACACACACTCATATAAGGCACTTACACACATATATATATTTTTTTTCTTTAAATTTTTTATAGTCTAATATCGCCATCGTTGTGAACAGACTCTAAATTAAATCAATCAAATCAATCATTGCAAAGTTAGGTGACTGGAGACGGGAATGTAAATACATTTTAAAAGTATTTGAAATTACTGAGCCGTATAGCATGAACAAACGAATTACAAGACAAAGCACGACACGTTTCGACCTCGTCAGGCAAGAAAAACAAAACACGCAGGACAACGAAAATAAAGAAAGAACAATCACTGATCTTGTCCGACTCGGAATGCAATACAACCACGCGCACGAGAGATACAGACACCTGCAGTGTTGGTCAGGAAATTTGAGCAACACTCTCAGGGACGTATCCATCAAGTAGAATGAAACTCGACTGTGTGGTCCCACTCTTCCCAACTGAACCCTGTGGCAAACTCACCTCTTGGTAGGAGGAGTCGGCCGGAGCAGAAAAAATAGCTCGGATGGGAATCGAACTCACGACCTCCCAGCCGGGAGTCCGCGACTCTAACCACGTCAAATTGCAAAAGTCTCGTTTTTTTTTTTTGTGTTCGTTTGTTTGTTGGCGTTGCTGTTTTAATTCATCTCGCTGTTATGCCTACGCGGGGAATGTCCATATTGAACGTCAGCCTGAATGAGCTTTAAGATTTAAAGGATAGGAGTTGGCGGAATAACAGCCCAATCCACCGTCAGTGGGCATCTAATCTAAAGGAATTCAAATATTTTCAAGCTGGGCGCACAACAGCCATCGGACACAACACAGCCAAGCGAACAGCGCTGTCAAGTGATCAATTATCAGATTACGTTGATGATCATGACTTTTTACCTCATGAATCAGGATCACAGGAAGGGAGGAGAGATGAAAGAGAAAACAACAACAGCAACAAAAAATATCATGTCTGCTTTAATTATGATTTTTTTTTCGGCCCGTACCGGATAAAAAAGAGCACCCACTTCGTCATCATGACACTGAAGAGAACGCCCGGGGAATTAAACGTGTTTAATCATCGTTGTCACGACTCGAAGAGAAAGGAAGCCAGCAAAACTAAAAGAGTTAAATCGTCAACACTCAAGTGACACTCAAGGGAAACGTCAACGTGACAAAAGTAAAAGAAAAGTTTAAATCGTCAACGTGACACTCAAAGGAAACAAGCAAAAGTAAAAGAGTTAAATCGTCAACGTCAAGGGAAACAAGCAAAGTAAAAGAGTTAAATCGTCAACGTGACACTCAAGGGAAACAAGCGAAAGTAAAAGAGTTAAATCGTCAACGTGACACTCAAGGGAAGCAGCAAAACTGAAAGTGTTGAATGCCAATCATGGCACTGAAGGAAAGCCACAAAACTCAAGAGTGTAACCTTCATCGTAACACCGAGGGGCAACCACGAATCTGAAAGACTTCAATCGTTCCCGTAACACTCAGGGAAGCCAAAGCACGGTTCGAAAAGAGTTCAGCTGCTGTCCTCATAACATTAAAAGAAAGACCTCTTGGGTCTTCTTCAAGTGAAAACCAAATAGACAGTACCAAAGGAGTGAAGATTGTCCTCATGACTCTAAAGGGACGCCAGCTGAGGTTTAAGAGTTTGTCCTCAATCCGTCTCCATAACTCTGAAGGAAAGTCTGCCTCATACACGGAGCAAAAGTAAATAAAAGTTGTGAATAACTGTCGGATCCCCTAGTTCACAGCACAAATATGATTACATAGATGAGATATTATAATGAATGAATGAATGAATGAATGAATATTTAA
>JADBJO010006325.1:72500-75000 GCA_016801955.1 Conus betulinus | reverse complement strand
TGTGTCTGTGTGTGTGTGTGTTGTGTGTGTGTGTTGTGATGTGTGTGTCGCGCGTGTGTGCGTGTGTGTGTGTGTGTGTGTGGTGTGTGTGTGTGTGTGTGTGTGTGTGTCTGTGTGTGTGTGTGTGTGTCTGTGTGTGCGTGCGTGCTGTGTGTGTGTGTGTGTGTGTGTGTGTGTGTGTGTGTGGTGTGTGTGTGTGTGTGTGTGTGTGTGTGTGTGTGTGTGTGTGTGTTGTGTGTGTGTGTGAGCGCGCGCGCGCGCGTGTGTGTATCTGTGTGTGTGTGTGTGTGTGTGTGTGTGTGTGTGTGTGTGTGTGTGTGCGCGTGCGCGCTGCGCGCGCGCGCATCTGTATCTTTTTAACTACATCAATGGGCACAAAAGATTACAGGAAGGCTTCGTACAGGTCAGTGTGCGTAAAATCACAGCACGATAAGTAATGCTTAATTAGGCTGAAAACCACATCTTCTTCAATTGCTCTGGTCTCACTACAACCTCTACATTCTCTCGAAATACTTTCCGCAATTCTCCAAATCTCCCCAGTTCCCTGAAATAACCCCCCTCCCCCTCTACGTCCCAGAACCACCACAATTTCTTCAAACACTCTCTTCTACTTCTCCAGTCTTCACGTTCTTTCTCAATATTGTACCTATCCAATTCTCCACGTTCTTTTCAAAATGCTCTTTCTTCCTTCCCTACAAAAAAAGTTCAGTGCTTCCACCTTGACGACCTCTATCTATTCAAACTATCACGTTCCTTTCCAATACGCTTATGGAAGCGTAATTTTACAAAATTTTTCACACTCTTTGTGCTCTCATTTTCCTACAATCTTTTTGCCCTTTCCGAAACCCTCACATTTCTTTTTAAAAGACTCTCGTCTCCTTCCCTTGAGCTCCGAGAGATTTTTCACGATTCAAATTTCATGTAAGGATCGGATCAAATTAAAAAAAAAAGCTCTGAAACATCTAATTTGTCAATTTTGAGACATACTAAATGCATAACTCAACCCCCCCCCCCCCCCCCACTCCCCCACTCCCCTCCCTCCCCATCCAGCCACAAGTCGCCAGATATAAACTTTAGACGAGAGTGGTCCAACATTAGGATATTTTTTTGTTCATTTAAATAAGAAGTTCTCAGTCATCTTGAGTTTTGGGAGTGATGGCGCTGCGACCACGTTAGGAGAGAAGAGCCTCGCTGGAGCCAAAGGTTTGTCACTACTGACACGTCGAGTTTCATCATCACTCCTGGGAGAGAAGAGGAGAGAGAGAGAGAGCGAGAGAGAGGAGAGAGAGAGAGAGACAGACAGACAGACAGACAGACAGACAGAAGACAGACAGACAGACAAAGAGGCAAGAGAGGAGCAGTGAGAGAGCAGAGACAGAGAGGGACAGAGGAGAGACAGAGACAGAGAGAGAGAGAGAAAACGACAGAGACAGACACACCCACACACACACACACACACAACACACACACACACACCCACACACACACACGACCACACACACACCGTCACACACCCACCAACACAGCAGAGAAAACGAAGAGGTTGGAGAGAGAGAGAGAGAGGAGAGAGAATAGAGAGAGAGGGAGGGAGGGCGGAGAGAGAGAGAAGAGAGGGAGAGAGAGACATGAAAGAGAGAGACAGAGATACAGAGAGAGAGGAGAGAGACGAGAGAGGAACAGAACGACAAAGAGAGACGAGAGACAGAAGACAGACAGACAGAGAGAGAGACGAGAGGACCGAACTAACGAGAGAGACGAATCGAGAGGAGAGAGAGAGAGAGAGAGAGAAGAGAGAGAGAGGGGAGGGGAGGTGAGAGATAGGGACATGGAGAGAGGCAGACAGCAGACAGTATAGAAAGAAGACAGCAGTCAGACGTAAGGGACAACAGAAAAGAGAGAGGTTTTCCAGAGGTGACAGAGAGAGGAGATAGAGAGCGAGAGAGAGAGGAGAGAGGGGCGGGAGAGAGGAGACGACGAGAGAGAGAGAGAGGAGCGAGACGAGTTGATCTAGGGGGAGCAGACAGAGATACAGAGAGAGAGAGATAGAGAGAGGAGAGAGAGATGAGAGAGAGGAGAGAGGACAGAGAGAGAGACGGGGGGAGTTCCAGAGAGGATCGAGAAGACAGAGAAGAGACAGAGACAGAGAGAGACATCGGAGTTCAAGTTCCCCTGTACCCAGGATTGCATTTCTATTAATGAGCAATTTCCCGCTCTGAATAGCTTCTTGGGCCAGCACCAGCCACAAGATGCTGCTTTCTCCTCAAACAGCTGGAGGAGACACTGCACCGCTGCTGCCGAGTCACTTCGGTGGTGTTCAGTGGTGGCGCCTGTTCTGATCTAACATACGCAGGACACCACCTACTAAGCCCCCTACTGACGACAATAATTGCTTAGTCGCGGAGGCCGGCGTGAGTGACTCTCCCTCCGGAGGGCGCCACCACGTCCGTCCAACGACAGCCCCCATGGACTCGCCGATACCGGTGACCCCGACGGGAACCAA
>JADBJO010006325.1:65000-67500 GCA_016801955.1 Conus betulinus | reverse complement strand
CGCAACAAGGTGTTTCTCTTTGAGGGTGAGGTAATAACCTTTTTTGCCTTACTCAAGTTGCATTGTATGCCACATGCATGTCAGAAAAGGTGGAAGTACTGATTAAAAGTAAGAGTACTTGGAAAGAGTAGACTGACCTACGATGATGACAATGTTCTTTGTGGTTCAGATGACAGGGCTGGGAAGCATGAACAACTAGCACACTGGCTTGCTTCTATTTGGGTAAAGGAAGCTGTAGAATATGTCACAAGATTTTTTTACCGTGCTCGACACAAAGAATCATGGACCGTCGGTGGCAGGACTGGCAGAAGCGTTCAAAGTAATAATACATTTACAAAGTTGAAACTGCTCAATATGTCAGTTTGAAAAAAAAAACACTGTTATAACAAGAAAACTGATAGACATGTGAAAATTGCAATCACGAGTTTCAGACTCGGCGTTTACGACACTGCTCATTAGGGTTTCAAGACGGTGCCAGAATGGTTAGTCAGGGTGTCGGCATGCCTCAGTCAATGTGTCGGCATGTTGGTCAATGTGTCGGCATGCGTTGGTCAATGTGTCGGCATGTCTTAGTCATTGTGTCGTCCGGTCATATATTGTCTTAAAGTAAAAATGATGTCCACCGAACACAACACAAGTATCAGTGTAAATTAAGATTCTCGTGTTTAGTAGGCATCAATGAACTGTTTGTGAGTTGACCATACGCCATATTCAACGCCTGCCTACCTTGTATTGAAGAGTGATGAGATCTAAGCTAAGTAAGAAATTTGTTCATTTTTCGTTGTCCTATTTGTTTGCGTCTTGCCTGAAGAAGACCTAAGAGGTCGAAACGCGTCGTGTTTTGTCTTGTGACTCGTTCTGTCCACGTTTCTCTTGGCGGTTCGCTAACATTTATTTAAGATTTTTTTCATACCTATTTAGTACGCATAGGAAACACTACACAGTGTTCATTGCTTGGGACGTTCGTGGTAAATATATCGCGTCAATCGCTTTTTGTTTAATAGGGTCTGAGAACACATGTCAATGAAGAGGCCTGCAGGTGTTGGACGAACTGATATTGTTGTGTCAATTTACTGGTGATGCTAGAAGCATTAAAGATTCTAGCGAGGGATGGCAGTACAAATCACTGGAGATACTAGTAGGGCAGTCGGCAGAGCGTATTCTCGACCACGGTCGTGCGAATCTTAAAGCCGCCATTTTAGGTAGTTAAGAAGCGAGAGAGACAAAAAAAAAAAAAAAAAAAAAACCAAAACCAACCCCCCCCCCCCCCCCCCCCCCCAAAAAAAAAAAAAAAAAAACAAACAAAAAAAACTGATTTATCGCCAGGGGAATAATTACAACAGGAGTGATGTCACGAGCTCTTATTTTTTCTTAGTAGAAGATGCAAAACAAAAAAAAATATGAACGATTTTATGTTTCTAAAGTGTTGATATTCCGTAACATTACGTTACTTTGTTGTTAAGCTCTGACTACATAGTAGTAATGTTCAGTGAAAAGCGTGTACTAATCTCACCAGAGAACTTGAAGAAATCAGCCCTGCCAGGGGAAGTAAAAAACTGGTACAGAATGTAGGAATTACTCATCGTGTACATACAAATCTTCCTGAAAGAAAATGGACCCCCCAGTTTAATTCAGATATGCGTCACCGATTTTGCTCCATTATTTGAAGGCTAAGTTACTAAGCTACATTCTGTTTTTCTTCTAGGTTTTGTTAAAACATGTTTAGTACGTTTACCGTAGTACTTCTCACAGACGTATACTACCAGACTTGGATGGAACACAACAATCTTGCCAGAGGTAAACAAAAACAAAAACAAACAAACAAACAAAAATGAAGAAAATAACTCGAACACAAAACAGGCAGTGAAAAAAATGTATACAGATGAAGACGAATACCCCAAGAAATACTCTGTGACAATAACGTCGGACAAATCACACGATTATTGAAAAAACAAAAAAAAAAAAAAAAAAAAAAAAACCCTCTATCAACGCCTGTCCTCTGCAGGGATTGTGAGACTGTTTGTCATGCTAATGTTGTTGTTTTTTCGTTGTTGAAGGAGTTCTTAATGGCTGTAGGTTAGTTTTGTTTTTCTCTTCTTTCCGTTGTCTTCTCTTGTCTTTAGGATACAGATGGCCTCATTTTTCTCACTTTTTTTTTCTTTTTTGCTTTCGTATGTAATGACTTTTGCGTGTCAGCATTTGTTTTCTTTTTCTTTGCTTTTATTTATTTATTTGTTTAGTTGCTTGTTTGTTTGTTTGTTCTAAGTTTGTTTATAAGTTTGTTAGTGGTAAACAAAATTAAAAGTTTGGTTCAAACAAACGACTGCAAACACACACACACACACACACACACACACACACACACACACACACACACACACACACACACACACACACACACACATGCGCGCGCGCGCACGCGCACTCATACACACACCCACACTCACAAAACACACGCATGCTCTCTCTCTCTCTCTCTCTCTCTCTCTCTCTCTCTCTC
>JADBJO010006325.1:40000-50000 GCA_016801955.1 Conus betulinus | reverse complement strand
TAGGGGGGCTTTAGTAGGTGGTGTCCTGCGTATGTTAGATCAGAACAGGCGCCACTGAACACCACCGAAGTGACTCGGCAGCAGTGCAGTGTCTCCTCCGGTGGGTTGCCTCTTGACGACTTGACATTGACTGCTCCCTGTGGATTGCCGGTGCCGGGGCGGGGCTGGGCGGGGCCGACCGGGCTGTAACTGTGTAAGGGTGTCGGAATGAGCGCGTGGTCTCTCTCTCTCTCTCTCTCTCTCTCTCTCTCTCTCTCTCTCTCTCTCTCTCTCTCTCTCTCTCTCTCTCTCTCTTCTCCTCTCGCCCCATTTTATCTTAAAATGAAATAATGAAGCCCCCCCGGTTCCCCCCCCCCCTCTCTCTCTCTCTGCTTTCTCTCTCTCTCTCTCTCTCTCTCTCTCTCTCTCTCTCTCTCTCTCTCTCTCTCTCTCTCTCAGATCTACGTCGCATTTGTACAGCTTCAAAAGGCAACTGACTGACTAAATCGAAACTAAGTGCAATTTTTCTCACATAGAAACAGCGAAACAGCATGCTTTATAGTGCTTTGTGAAATAGTTTTGATTCAGTAGCCGCGTGTGTTCTTGACAAAGAGTTTGTACACACAATTCTCTGATCGCCCTCGTGGTGTGAAAACAGAGATGCTTTCTGAACCAGCAGTTATTTTCATTTTAGGTAAACGACTCAGTGGCAGAAGTTTCCAGAAGAGGAAAGTACGCTATACAAATTCTTCCAGGGCTCTTTGCCGGTGACGGTTTTTCTTTTGTCCTGAAGAGTTTGAAAATAAAGAAGCTGTTCCATTTTGCTCGTCAGTTAACCTTTAAGGAACAAATATTTTAGCTGTTCGTAATTTTATCCGTCTGAGCATGAAAAGTGTTTCCATGGCAACAAAGTAATGAAAGTTTATGCTTACAAGTATGTGCGATTTCTGTTTGCAATCAAAACGGACTTTAACCACCGCATGGGATACATCATGAATAAATCAAAACTGAATACAGACGTGTGGTGCATTGAATAGAAGACGATGACATCTGCCACGTGAGTTCGGACAGCTCTTCATGACTGTTGTTTACGTGCCACCATCCGCAAATACTGTACGTGCAGCTGCAGAAATCACGGACTCTGTTCACGCTCTGCAGGCCATGTCACCCGACGCACCATCTGCATACAAGTGTGTTCAGCTCCCCCCTGTTGGTCAGTCTGATCACAATTGCCATTCATCTCTTGCCAGCTTACAGACCAAAAGTGAAAACACAACCTATCACTAAAAAGCAAGTGCAGTGTTGGACACAAGAAAGTGTTGATGAATTACAGCTTGTTTTGAATGTACAGATTGGAATTTGTTTTTGAATTCTAGTTTTGACATTAACGAAGCCACCGATGTTATTTCCAGCTACATTTCTTTCTGCGAACACATGATTGTACCTACTAAAACTATCAAAATATTTCCCAACAACAAACCTTGGGGTTACAAAATCTCTGAAAATAACTCTAAATGAGAAAAAAAAAGAGCTTTTCAATCAGGCAATAAAAGCGATCGTAAGGTTGTACAAAAGAAACTGCAAACGGAGATTGAAAGAATCAAAGAGAGCTTACAAGAGAAAAGTTGAAAACATGTTCCAGAATGGAAATATGCGAGATGCATGGAAAGGAATAAAGGTTTTATCAGGTTCAGGAAAATGTTCAAACCAAAATATTAGTAACAAAAAAAACAGCAAAAGAACAGAAGCAATTTGCAGAAAAGCTGAACGATTTTTACTGTAGATTTGATGATAAAGATTTTAGTAAAGAATTAAAGGAAGTGAAGGAAGAACTCCAAAGCAATGTTAAAAACGATGTTGATGGAAGTGATTCTGTTGTGATTGAGGAAAATGATGTTCAGTTGTTTTTTTCAAACGTTTTTAAATGTGAGAAAGGCAATGGGCCCTGATAATATCTGTGGAAAATGTTGAAGGTGTGTGTGCTTCTCAGCTCTCCTATGTTTACAGTCGTTTGTTTACCTGGTCACTTAGAGAATGTATAATAATCCTGTTTTATGGAAAGTCCTGTTCCCAAAAAAACGCAACCCAAGCTGTTTAAATGATTACCGACCAGTTGCCCTCACATCTGTTGCAATGAAATGTCTTGAAAGAATTGTCCTCGGTTATGTTTTAAAAGATACTACACAGTACCAAGACCCGTTTCAGTTCGCATACCAACAGAACAGATCAACAGATGATGCCACACTCACACTTCTCCATCATGCTTTTTCACACCTCGAAAAACCTGCCGCTCCTTTGTACGCATTCTCTTTATTGATTTCTCATCAGCATTCAACACCATACACAACCACATCTGATGGCAAAGAAACTCATTAACATAAATGTGGGTAGCAAGCTCATTCTTTAGATAATTGATTTTCTTACACAGAGGACACAGTCTGTTCGATATCAAAGTGTTGTTTTCGTCTTCCAGAGTCATTTCAACTGGCGCACACCAGGGTACTGTTTTATCACCAGTGCTTTTTACTCTGTACACAAATGATTGTTCAGGAAGTGATTCAACTTTGTACATTAAATATTCAGATGACTCAGCACTTGTGGATCTTTCCAACTCTGATTCTGTTTACTTCAAGGAGGTTCAAAGATTTGTTGACTGGTGCGATCATAACTATCTTGATCTGAATGTAACAAAAACGAAAGAAATGTTGATTGATTTTTAGAAAGAATCCAAAAGCTGTACCACCACCCCCTTTTTATTCCAAAAAGGTGCTGAAGTAGAACGTGTTTGAATCATACAAAATATTTAGGAACTTTTATAGATAATATAGCTGAATTTTAAATCCCATGTTGAGTATGTCCACAAAAAATGTCAAACCAGATTATATTGTCTTCGCAAGCTGCGATCATTTCATGTGAATACTGACATTCTTCGGACATTTTATTCATGCTTCTTGGAATCTGTTCTAACTTTCTCATTTATGTGTTGGTATGGTGGGTTGACTGTGAAGAGCAGAAATGTGCTTGAGAAAGTGGTGAACGTGGGAGGAAAAATCGTTGGTGAGAGACAAAAAAGTCTGAGTGAGCTATATAGGGTGCCGTGTTGTTTGTAAAGCGAAGAAGATTACGTGTGACCAGACCCACGTTCTTTGCAAATCAGTATGACCTTCTTCAGTCAGGACGAAGATATCGATCGGTTAAAAATGCAGAAGTGTCAGATTTAAACAAAGTTTTATTCCCCTGTCCATTGATTTCATGACCGAGAAGAAGATGTGTTAAATTGAAATCCAAATTCCTCTATATGAATGTATGTCATATGTGAGAAAATGGGTAATGTGGCTAAATTATTGTTTATTTTGCTGTGAATGTGTTCGCTGCTTACAGACAGTGCAGACGTTTTTTATTTTTACCTGTTTTTTTAAGGGTAAAGCTGTTCTGGTCCTGGTCTACTTGTTGCTGTACTTTCGTTTCGTTATTTATCCCGGTATAAATGTGTGTGGTAAAACATTTGCCGTTAATCTTTCAGTTGTTTTAAAACGTGTTTTTATATTATGTTTTCTTAAGCTGTTTTCGTCTACAAACTGACTTTTTTCGATCGTGCGTATGATTGGAAGTGTGTTGTTTTATTCATCATTATTATAGACGAGTCATTTAAAGGCTGCTTGCTCTCTTTTCCCTATTTCACAAAACAGTGACAATGCATTTCAAAGTGTGTAAACTCCTCCCATCGCCCCACCATCCCATTCTGACTCCCTCCCCCTCCTCTCTCTCTCTCTCTCTCTCTCTCTCTCTCTCTCTCTCTCTCCATTTCAGTGCATGATATCGTGCACAAGGTAGTGTAATGTTGTTTCTTTTCATTTTTCTCTTTGTTTCCCTCTGTAAGTTGGTGACATGTTTCCATGTGGTCTTTTGATTTAGTTTTGAAGCAGATGGCGCACTGACACCATCACCTAAACTGGTCCTGTTATATTGATCATTAATGTTCACACCCCCTTCAAACGGGGCTTTGGCTTTACTGAATTAAATTCTGCTGTTTGCTGTCTTGCATTTGACCTAGTTCTCATGCTTATATTGGGGATGACAGTTTCATTCGCATTTGTATCATATATTCGTTGTCATTGCTGACACTCCCCCTCTAATGGGGCTTTGGCCTTTTTTGAATAAAATTCTGTTCTGCTCTCTCTCTCTCTTATCATATATTCGTTGTCATTGCTGACACTCCCTTCAAATGGGGCTTTGGCCTTTTTGAATAAAATTCTGTTCTGCTCTCTTCTTATCGTATATTCGTTGTCATTGCTGACACTCCCTTCAAATGGGGCTTTGGCCGTTTTGAATAAAATTCTGTTCTGTTCTGTTCTCTCTCTCTCCTCTCTCTCTCTCTCTCTCTCTCTCTCTCTCTCTCTCTCTCTCAAACTAACGAATGAAATGTATGAAAATATTCTCCGCGCACCTCCACCCCGCCATATTCCCCATCACACCCACTCCTTCCCTGGCCTTCCCCCCCCCCCCCCCCCCCCCCCCCACCCCCCTGAATGGGTGGAAAGGTGGGAAGGGGGAGGGAGAAGGACGAGGTATAATGCATGCGTCTGTTCTGCTTCATGTGCGTCTGTCACAGTGGATTGATGATTCTATTCAGCTGCGCGTCGTGCAAAAGCGCGCCCCATCGATTCTACACACAGATTACAAAAGAGGAGAGAAGGGTGCTGAACACACACACACACAGACACACACACACAGACACACAGACACACACAGACACACACACACACACAGACACACACACACACACACACGCGCGCGCGCGCGCGCGCGTGCGCCCGCGCGCGCACACACACACCACACACACACACACACACACACACAGATTGCTGCGTTGTTTGTATTGACGCAAGCTTACACGAATGCAAACAAAATCATAAAATCTGATGAAGAAAGAAGAAGAAGAAGAAGAACAAGAAGCAGACGGCCATTTCAGAGAGCGAAATAAACCACATTGGAACGAATCTTGCATTAATCTCAGATCATGAATGTCAACAACAGTATTTTGTCCTTTAGGGGAGGTTATTGTCGCTACGGGGTTACAGAGTTACTTCCCATATAATTCCTTTTAAGAATATTAAACATACGGGAATGTCATTGTGCATGTCACTACAAACTTTAGATATTCTATAAAAGATATGTTACTTCCCACATAAGGTACACTTCACGACAATAACTGCATGGTGTTTTGTACTTACTAAGGAAAAATAGATCTGGTCGTGTTGAAGACGATGCTGGATCTGCCGTTTAATGCGAGTCAAATCAAGAATCGCACACAATCAAAATGGTTTTGTCCTAAGACTACAATCCTATATTCTCTCCCATCTTGTTCTGATCATTTATTCATTTGTCATCAATATGATCAGTATTAACGGATTATATAACTATAGCGCCTGTTCTTTGAAAGAGACCAGACTGTAAGCGCTTTGTAAACGACGGTCCCGTTTTCAAAACGGGCTGCCAACCTAGGTAGAGCCGACCGGAGAGCTGCCTGCAGGTGTTACAGTCTGATGTTTTCTATGTCATTCAGTGGAACGTCAGTCACTCAGTTTTTCACTCATCCTTTCGCTTTTTCTTAAGAGGGGGTGTATTTTGTCTGTACACTTGTTCTCCATTAAAATGGTCTAACTGCCCCTCTCTTCCGAAAGTCAATGACTGGATTGCACATATGCACAAAATGATATGGGGGAATCAAGCGCTCAACATCGATTTGTAGTCTCATTCGAAGGATTTTCCAGGGTCAGAACCAGTCTGAACTCGCGAGAAACAAGCCCCCCCCCCCCCCTCCCCCCCCCCCCCCTCCCCGGCATCGAAATGACGCGTCGGAGATTCGACCCCGCAACCCCAGGATGTTGAGAATGTTACTATACCAACTGAGCTACTCCGGGATTCGGTACAGTTTTTTCTTGTGGAATTAAATATAAATTTGTCTTGCAGAGCGGGTCTTGGAGATCTCGTTCGACAGGGTTCCCTAACGGAAATCTAACAGATTTTTCATTTGGCCATAAACTCTGTATCTCTTCTCCACGTGTGTACAAAATGAGTGAGGTAGTTTGGGGGGCATCATCTCGCTAACAGACAAACGTACAAAAGAAACAAATCAACAGAACAGGTGGAAACATAATCTTCTTGGCGTGGGTAAATATAAGCTGACAGAAAAACACAAACACACACACACACACACACACACACACACGCACGCACGCACGCACGCACGCACACGCACACACGCACGCACGCACGCACACCACACACACACACTCCGCAATGGTCAGATCATTAGTTTGTTCCTTGTTGTTTTGGGTCCTTGTGAGGAGGCAGCGAGATAGAGGATGACGAGAAGAGAAAAGCTACAGAGAGAGAGAGATGAGAGAGGAGAGAGAGAGAGATGAGAGAGAGGTGAAGTTAGTCTATCTCTCTCTCTCTCTCTCTCTCAAAAGTCTCTCTCTCTCGTGTGTGTGTGTGTGTGTGTTGTGTGTGTGTGTGTGGTGTGTGTGTGTGTGTGTTGTGTGTGTGTACATATATATGTCAGCACAACATTATGTTAATCTGACAGTAAATGGTTTTCAGTCAGTCAGTCAGTATACACACACACACACACACACACACACACACACACACACACACACACACACATATATACACATATATATATATATATATATATATATATATATATACATATATATATATATATATATGTGTGTGTGTGTGTTGTGTGTGTGGTTGTGTGTGTGTGTGTGTGTGTGTGGTGTGTGTGGTGTGAGCGTGCGCGTGTGTGTGCGTGTGTGGTGTGTGTGTGTGTGTGTGTGTGTTGTGTGTGTGTGTGTGTGTGTGTGTGTGTGTGTGTGTATTGCAACGCTTACGTGTGTGCGCAGTATATTGTAACGTGTGTGAGTGTGCGCGCGCCTCCAAAAGCCGGAGGAGTTAGTGGATAGGCAATCCAGACTTGACGGCCTAACAGTGCGCTTCTGTTATGTCGCAGTTTGCAAGGCCTACCCTGGCTCTGGCCTGAGCATTGGTCCGGTTGATGGAGCCTTCTGCTGAACTCACAAAACGTGTTGCCAGAACTGGCACCCCATTGCATGCTTAGGCACGACCGCAGAGGATGAGGGAGGTTAGGGGGGGGAGGAGGAGGGGGGGAGGTGTGTGACGATGGGGGTTTCAGGGGGGTAACTCTGTGAAGGAGCCGGAGAAGAGGGGGGGTGGGGTGTGGGGAGGGATGTGGGGAAGGGGGAAAGGTTGAGAGAGATAGGGAAGGGGGAGCTGTGGTGGTGGGTGGTGTGGGGGTGGGTGGGTGGGGTTGGTGGGTGCGCAGGGCGGGGAAACGAAGGAAAAAAAAAAAAAAACAAAGAAAACATGTTGCTCGGTTTTGTTTGAATAAACGTAATCACAGGGAGGACTCCGAGACAGAGAAACGCAAAGAGAGAGAGAGAGAGAGAGAGGAGAGAGAGAGAGAGGAGGAGAGAGAGAGAGAGAGAGAGAGGGGTATGTGGATGAAAGAGAAAACCAAACCAAACAAAAATCAGAGGATGACAGTGCTGACTTCATTAATCTTCCTTATCGCGTTGGTTTCATGTAAGGAGAAAATAAAAATAACCACAGAGAGAGAGAGAGAGAGAGAGAGAGAGAGAGAGGGAGAGAGAGAGAGAGAAGAGAGAGAGAGAGAGACTGGAAAAAAAAGCGAAAAGCAACGCCATTCTCTCTCTCTCT
The DNA here is from genome assembly GCA_016801955.1 of Conus betulinus. Classification (NCBI taxonomy): domain Eukaryota; kingdom Metazoa; phylum Mollusca; class Gastropoda; order Neogastropoda; family Conidae; genus Conus; species Conus betulinus. The sequence goes on along the minus strand of JADBJO010006325.1, from coordinate 42,272 downwards.
CTCTCTCTCTCTCTCTCTCTCTCTCGCTCTCTCTCTCTCTCTCTCTCTCTCTCTCTCTCTCTCTCTCTCCTCTCTCTCTCCTTTCGTTTCATACCAACATGTGACACATTATAAATAAATGTCAGTAGGAATGCGCTAAGATTTTTTGAAGCTCATCGCAAGAAGATCCCCACAGAGTGGCCGTCCTTTCACGGTACCAGACTAAACCGAATAGAAAAAGCAAACTGTATTTGTTCTGTTCACCATTTGACCAGAACAACTAATGTAAATAAAAAAAAACAACAACAACTGTGAGTTACAGCATCAGATAAAAAGCAAATTAAAAAAAAAAAATGACCAACATTTTACTTTTAAACCCAAGAAAATAAGACAACAAAGTTGGTTTCTACGTTGTTAGTAGTGTCAGTGCTGTGTTAATCTTCACTGCATGGTACTGGCAAATGACCTGACAATATTGGAAAAAAAAAAACAACCTTCAGACTGTTGATTCTCTCCCCTTGATACGAGGAGGGATGGGAAAGAAATGCATCATCGAGAAACAAGCGGAACGTAGGGCAGGGTTATTTCTTTTTTTTTCTGCGTGCGCAGGCTGATACTCCTGCGGACACTGCCTGTATAGACAGGCAGTGGAGTTTTGTGTATGAGACAGTGAATCACATATTCATACTGAATGGGTACGTCGCAGAATGTATGTCATGTTCTATTTTCAATAGCGTCAGTGGATTTCAGGAAAGTTTTAATTAGTTTGTTTGTTTAATTTTGCTATCTGGAATACTTCATGAAGCATTTTTATGGAAAAAACGCACTTAACTTAGTTTTTTTTCCCCAAGCAAGGATTTATGATACCACCTTGACACACGTGCTAGCGATAACTCCAGTTTCTCAGATCTTCGTCCTCTATCCCCCATGATGCCACAGGAGATTGCCTTTTGAGCCACCTTTTGTTCCCTCTTTTTTTTTTTTAACGAGATGAATTTCCTGAAGACTTTCTGTTAAAAAAAAAAAAGAAAAGAAGAGGGGTGAGGGAGGAGACGGAAGTGGTGGAAGGGAGATAAACGGAGGGAGAGGAGGTCGGGGGATGGTGAATAATCAATGAACGAAATGTTCCAGGTGCTTCTGAATTATTTCTTATACTAATTGCAGGTAAGGTGATTTTTTCGAATACTAATACCATAGTGTTAAGAAAAGGGGGTCATTTGTCGGAAGGTGAAGGTAGAGGGGCATGGATATCTAGAAATAGAGGTAAGAAAATTGATATGTATATGTAGGAATTTTCTCCCTTCGGCCCCCAACCCCCCCCCCCCCCCCCCCCCCCCCACCCCCTGTCAAATTACAAACAAATGTGTCATGGGACAAAACAACGCGCAAACCAGAGAGAGAGAGAGAGAGAGAGAGAGAGAGAGAGAGAGAGAGAGAGAGAGAGAGAGAGAGAGAGAGAGAGAGAGAGACAGACAGACAGACAGACAGACACAGACAGACAGAGAGAGACAAAGAGATATTCGGATTTATTCAGACGGAACATAGGGTGAAAGTTTTCGGCAACAAAAGTTTTCAGAATACTCCTTCACATGCATCTAACCAACTCATAAATGTGAAACAGAACAATACCTGCTGCCAATTCATGATGATCTAAGACACATTGCGAACTGGTTGTGGTCAGTGAAACTAATGATGTTAAACAGTGGTTTTCAATAGTAAACAGTAAAGCACTATGTGGGCAATCAAATATTAAACGGAAAATAAGCTGGCATCCTATTTTGGAAAAAACAAAACAAAACATGGCACGCTTACGTTGAAAGTTACGCGCACATCGGTAGCATCTGTCACTTCAAAAATCACGTGGAACGAAAAAAAAGGCCACATAATTTTAAGTGAATGGGCATTTCAGAAGGCTTAACTTTCCCAGGTGTCCCTTTAACAGTTGCGTAAGACATCCGTCGGAAAAAGAAACGCCTTGAGACGCCCTTCCATTTTCACACAAAGTTGCGGGTTCGAATCCCGGCAGCGTCAGGGTCAGGGGAAACAAAGTTGGCAGTAGAAGAGTATCTGGGAGCCATGACCTGGATGCGGCCCGGGCCCCTTAGAGTGTAAGGAGCTCAGGGCCGAAACACTTATCTGACAGGGGGTGTCTTCTGTGAAGACCTTCTGCTGGCAAGCTGACCCTAGCGTTTGTTCCTATTTCAGTGAATGGCACAGAGATTCTCTCGAAAGATGTTGAAACAAGAACATGTTGTTTGTATAGAAACAAAAGTGTTTGTGTTTTTTTGTTTTT
>JADBJO010006325.1:20000-27500 GCA_016801955.1 Conus betulinus | reverse complement strand
GGGGGAAAAAAGGGCACAGAGCAAACAGGTGGACAGACAACAGCTAGAGCAGAAAAAGCAGAGAGAAAGACAAGACGATTTGGACATGACCCATCAACACGCTGAACATCATCAGCCCAAACAGCAAAGATTAAAAAGGAAACATGATAGAAGACCGACTCACATGACGATTGGCAGAAAACCAGAACGGCTGCATCCAGAATCACGCTGTGCACTTTGCCAGAATATCGTCTCTGAAGAAAAATAAAAGCACGAAAAAAAAAAATCAAAACTCAGATCATCATCACAGACTACATGGCATGTAACATGATCAACCGCTGCATACGTCATCGACTGTCAAAAGAAAAGCGTGGGAATGTACAAGATGGTGGGGAAACCAGACAGACGTTGCAGAGAAACGGTTCTGCAGACATACGTGCAGTAATAGACTTAATGACCCAAACACATTCCGGGACCCCAGACAAACAGACAGACAGAAAGAAGACCCAATGATGGCCAGTCATTTCAACGGCAGAGGACACAGGCTGCACACCAAAAATCAATGCGCCAAGGCTTTGCTTAAAGGTCGAGTATATTTATAGACTTGCACAATTAAATTGTTCTGAAAATGTTTATTGTGTCTAAATTTGATTCTCCTGATTTTGTTTCATATGTCCATCAAGGTAAAAGCCAGGTGGTTCAAAGCAGACAGGTTAAAATTAAAAGGAATGGGACCATTTTGTCGTTTTGAGCTGGCGCAAAGATAGGGTCACAGGTCAGTGCAAAAGGCCTGAAATGTGTATCAAACATGTGTTTGAAAATTGTTTGTAATTTCATCAGTGAAATCCCCATAACAAGAAAATACTTGTTGAGAGATGTTCTTTTGATCAATTGTCAATCATCTACCATTATTTGATAAATGCTGGTTCAAATTTAGGGTAGGCTTCAAACGCTTGCATGGATTATCATAGTGTTTTATTGCAAAATCCTAAGTTGCTGCGTGTGGCCGCAGCACTACTGGCAGCTGTTGAGCAGATCGTCACACCCAGTGCACCTATCAGAATCATCACGAGAGGTTCTGGCGCCATCAGACCAACGATCCTGATGGACGGAATGAATTTGACTGTGGCATGGAACTTTGATTTCCCACAGCCTTTTCTGAGCTTACAGATGTGTGGAACTTGCCCTGGTGATATGCAACAGAAAGACAGACAGAATGGCGGACATAGAGAAAGAAATGCAAACGCAAGAAGAAGAAGAAGAAAGAAGAAGAGAAGACATAGAGAGATGCGAATGCGAGTGCGAATGCAAATGCTTTAATGTGTAAGGTTTTGTGCCCACTCACATGGGGAGAATGAGGGAAGGGGTGAATTAAAGAAAGATAATCAAGCGATATCACTGTATCCAATGGATGTCAGCATCATGACATGGAATCCAAACCAAGGTGATACAGTTCATTACGTGGTTAATCTGGTGACCACAGCAGAACAGCTCTGCGGTCATTGGTTCCTAAAGGCTTCGGCACGGTGTGTGTGTGAGGTGTGTGGTGTGTGTGTGTGTGTGTGTGTGTGTGTGTGTGTGTGTGTGTGTGTGTGTGTGAGTGTGTGTGTTTGAAAATTGTACAATGGCCGAAAAATAGTCAAAGAGAGAGAAAGAGAGAGAGAGAGAGAGAGAGAGAGAGAGAGACATCAGACAGACAGAGAGACAGACAGACAGACAGATAGACAGACAGGCAGACAGACAGACAAACATACAGACAGAAAGACAGACGGACGGACAGACAGACAGACAGAGACAGAGAGAGAGGGAACAGACAGACAGATAGACACAGAGACAGAGACAGAGACGGGGATAGAGACAGGGACATAGACAAAGGAGAGAGAGAGAGAGAGAGAGAGAGAGAGAGAGAGAGAGAGAGAGAGAGAGAGAGAGAGAGAGATCCAGTTTTTTGTTTTCGCTGTTGTTCCTGTCAGTTTATTGTATTTATTTGTTATGCCATGTAGTAATTCTTCATCACTTCATTCATCTATTTTGTAAGCCTGTTTGTGGGGCTGCTTTCTTCGAAAAAAAAAAAATCCGTCGTAATTACTCCTCTTTGTTTACTGCCGTGTGGAATGTCATGCGTTGCAGTAAGAACGATTCCGGTGATTAGACATTTGCGAACAGGCATTTCCCGTATGCGGTCTACAGGAGTCAGGTTAGCCAAAACAAAAATGAAGAAAGAGATCGTCCCAATACAACTTTCATACTGTTGACCCGATGCTGTTTTCCGTATGGAATACCGAAGTGCACTCACCGTCTCTCTCTCTCTCTCTCTCTCTCTCTCTCTCTCTCTCTCTCTCTCTCTCTCTTCCTTTGTGTATGTGTGTATGCGCGAATGATGTCTCTCTCTCATCTCCTCCTCCCCTTCCCAACTCTCTCTCTCTGTCTGTATGTATGAGTGTGCGCGCGTATGCTCTCTCTCTCTCTCTCTCTCTCTCTCTCTCTCTCTCTCTCTCTCTCTCTCTCTCTCTCTCTCTCTCCTCTCTCTCTCTCTCTGTGCGTGCACTCGATATATTTTCTCTAAGGTCATATTTAATCTTTGGTGAGGTTTTTTTTTTTTTTCGGTTTGACTGAATTCTCTCTCTACAACCATTCATTTTTTTTTTTCTTCCATTCCAGTTTTATTTTGTTCTAAATAGCAGATTTTCAATTGTTACAAATAATATCGTTCCGGATATATAAAGCACATCAACGGATGCTATAGCCAGTGGGTGAGATGCCCGTCAATTTCATTCCTGTCCTTTTTTCTTTCTCTTCCAATTTTCTTCCTGTTCCCCTATCCACGGCTGGCTGAGCGGCCATGTAGCAGCACGAACTGACTTGACTCTTCTTCCTGCAAGTTTTAATGCGGCCGTGTTCTCTCTTCCTGGTGGTCTGGCACTAAGAGGGAGAGTGTGTCGGAAAGTTGGAAGAGAGAGAGAGAGAGAGAGAGAGAGAGAGAGAGAGAGAGAGAGAGAGAGAGAGAGAGAGAGAGAGAGAGAGCATTGGAGGGGAGAGTTATGGGGGTGGGGTGGATGCTGTATAAAAGAAGGCGCGAATATCTCATGTGGGTTTTTTTCTCTCTCCACAGATGATAAACAAAGTGCCCTATCAAAGTCAGTCCTCTAATTTCCTCTACATAATTCCGCCTCATCTGTACGTAGGGGATGAGAGAGAAGAAGAAGAAGAAGAAGAAGAAGAAGAAGAAGAAGAAGAAGAAGAAGAGAAGAATAAGAAAAGAAGAAAGGAGTGGAGAGTAGGGGAGGAGGAGGAGGAGGAGAAGGAGGAGGAGGGAGGAGGAGAAGAAGAAGAAGAAGAAGAAGAAGAAAAGGAGGAGGAGGAGGAGGAGGAGGAGGAGAAGAAGGGGAGGAGGGAGTGAGGAGGAAGATGAAGGAGGATGGAGAAAGGAAAGGAGGAGGAGGAGAAGAAGAAGAAGAAGAGAAGAAGAAAGAGAAGAAGAAGAAGCAGAAGAAAGAAGCCTCCTCCTGAAAACGAAAAAGAAGAAGGAGAACAACAATAACAATATCAACATGCAGCAACAACAAAAGAATGAGGAAGAGATGGCTGGACAAGAGAAGAAGAAGGAAGAAGAAGAAGAAGAAGAGGAGGAGGAGGAGGAGCTAGGAGGAGGGAGGAGTAGAGGAGGATAACAAAAGCAACAACGACAGCAACAACAACAACAACAACAATACAAGGAGAAACAGAATAACAGAGAAAAATAACAAAGAGAAGAGATGGAGGGAGGGAGGACGGAGGAGGGAGAAGAATGAATATTATAGAGAAGGAAAAAAAGCAGAGAGAAACTTCACACTTTTGGTGTGATTCATTTCACATTCGGAGAGAGAGAGAGAGAGAGAGAGAGAGAGAGAGAGAGAGAGAGAGAGGAGACAGACAGACAGACAGACAGACAGACAGACAGACAGACAGACAGGACAGACAGACCGTGGAGGGGTGGGGAGTGGGGAGGTTGGGGGGGGGGGGGGGGGGGGGGAGGGGGCGGTAGGAGGGGGGAAATCATATAGGTATTCCCTCGCCATATAGATATTCCCTCACCATATAGATATTCCCTCGTCAATATGTGAAGTAGGAGCATTTTAGCGCGGAGCAATATCAGGAAAAAAGCACTAGTCACCTGCAGCCAGTAGAAGACTGTTCTGCGGGGGAAAGTCATGGCTCGCGGTCAGTTCTGCAGAACCTGGGATATGGAATATGTCCTACAGAAGGGGATCTGTCTGTCTGTCTGTCTGTCTGTCTGTCTGTTCCTCTGCGACGAATCAGGAAGTTATAATAAAGTTAAGAAAGCACACCACAGACGTTTCAAAAGAAGAGAGAAAAGAAGAGAGAGAGAGAGAGAGAGAGAGAGAGAGAGAGAGAGAGAGAGAGAGAGAAGGAAGGGAAGGAAAAGAAAAAGAAAGAGAAGTGTATGCTGACAAACAAAGAGAAACGAAGACTTACATGGTCCCTGTAGAACAGCTAAGCTTCAAGGACGCATGGGTGCATACGCACAACAGACCATAAATACACACAGAAAGGCGAAACACTGAAGAGAAACGAAAACGACGTCACGGGCACCTCACCGGGCATTTCCCATACAGTCCTTCGAATGAGACTATAAACCAAGGGTCCGTGTGTGAACGCACGCATAACATCTTGCGCACACGTAAAATCCCATCACCAACTTTCGGAAGAGAAGGCTAGTTTGGCCGTTGGTATATATGACACATTACACATAGCATGCACCCTGCGTGAGAAATGGAAAGAATGAAGGAAGTGAGGAAAACTGAGAGAAACGGTATTAAACGATACTGACTGGATGGCACGGGAATCGACTGAATGAAGCGACAGCTCGCAGCTCTTCAGTCGGCACTACCCTGGTGGGCAGCCCGTTGTATAAATGAGTGTGGACTGTAAAGCGCTCAGAGCTTGGTCTCTAGCCGAGGATAGATGGTGTATAAATATTCATAATAATATAATAATAATATAATAATAATAATATAATAATAACAATACTATAAGCGATGATTTGCCTTCCACTTCAGTAAGCAGACACCTCGCTGTCAATATAATTATCACGTTTCCACACTCAAGGCACAGAAGATCTCGGAGACGATTAGAAGGAGAAGCTGCGCAGCTTAGAGATGAACTGATGAAAAGAAAAGGCGAATGCTGAAACATGGAAAAGAAAATACAAACCCTACAAGAAAAGATTGAAATACATCAACTCCACGACGAACGAAAACGAACAAAAGTCACTTGCAATGTTCCTACACACACTATAGGACATGACCCCTCCCTCCCCACCCCTCCACCCCCAGAACAAAGCTGCAGCTGAAATGTAAAAGCCTGTCGTGATTGAGCCTACCATAGGCGCCCAGAAAGATAAAAAGAGGTTGCTTGTTTGTAACTTGTTTAACTGACAAGCTCAAATCAAAAGCACCCACCGGAGGAGACACTGCACCGCTGCCGAGTCACTTCAGTGGTGTTCAGTGGCGCCTGTTCTGATCTAACATACGCAGGACACCACCTACTAAGCCCCCTACTGACGACAATAATTGCTTAGTCGCGGAGCCGGCGTGAGTGAGCTCTCCCTCCGGAGGGCGCCACCACGTCCGTCCAACGACAGCCCCCATGGACTCGCCGATACCGGTGACCCCGACAGAACCAAACCAAGGCCACAGACGTGGAGAGGACATCGAAACTGAGGTCACCATGAGAGCAGGGCATGAAGGGCCACAGAACTTGAGACTTTTTTTTTTTTATGCTGATCGATGAGAATGAGGATGATTATGATGATGCTACGGATTTCCATTTCGGTCTGAGACTACATGACAGGGCTGTACTCTACGCTTCCTCTCATAATATATCCCGGCGTCAACCAGGCCCGAGAGATACAGACACCTGCAGTGTTGGTCAGGAAATTTGAGCAACACTCTCAGAAACGCATCCATTAAGTGGATGAAAACTCGACTGTGTGGTCCCAGTCTTCCCAACTGAGTCCGCAGCAAAAACTTAACTCTGGGTAGGAGCCGGTCGGGGCAGAAAAAAAACCCAAATGACTTCTGATGGGATTCGAACCCACGACCTCCCAGGCCAACACAGATTACACAGAGCAACAAAAAAGATATCCCCAGGGTACGTCACCCTATTTGCTCTGTGTGCTCTGTGTTATAATCCTCGCCGCCACCATCGTCTTGTCTTCGTCGTCATGATAAGTAGCCGCAGTAGGAATTGAACAAAACTGCTGACAGTGCCTACGTTACAAGCAAAACCATTTATCATCATAACCACCACCGGTCGTACTTCCTTTATCGGCAAATCCATCATATCCACCATCACCAGCTACCGTCAACCGCCTCCATCAGCAATCATCACTATCACCAGCACCGAATCTGCACCTACCTCCACACATCCTACCCTTACAGACCCCACACTACCACTTTACCACCACCACCACCACCTCCACCACCAGCACCTCCACCACCACCACAACCTCCACCACTACATCACCACCTCCACCACTACTACCACCACTTCCACCACCTCCACCACCTTCACCACCACACCATTACCACCGCCTTTCCACCATTACCACCACCACCACCACCTTCACCCAAGAAAACCCTTTTCGTTCTCTGTGCTTCCCAGGCCGGCCCTATCCGCATGTGTGGAGATCTGGGAGGACAAGGTGTGGGAGAAGGCCTACACGCTGCTCATCAACCTCATGCTGCTCGTGCTGCCCGTCATCCTCATGTCGCTGGCCTACGGCAACGTCTGCTACACCCTGTGGGTGGGCATCAAACTGGAAGCCCAATCAGAGCGAGGTCAGTCTGTTTATTTTTTTTTAATTTAGAGGATCTGTACACGTAGCAACTTGACGGGTTGTCAACTTTGTATCTGGTATGTCCAGCCCATCCAGGATATATGTCTCAAACCTGTCAGCAATGTTGACAGAAGATTGTTAAAAAAAAATTGCAACCGTGGTCTATAGTATGTCTCAAACCTGTCTGCAATGCTGAGCGGAGATTGTTCAAAAATTGCAGTCGTGGTCAAGTATGTCTCAAACCTGTCTGCAATGTTGAGAAGAGATTGTTCACAGGTTAAAATCGTGGTCTGTGATTAAAGATCCTGAGCACGAAACAACTCAATTAAGGGGGCTGTATGCAGGCTATGTATCTGGGAAGTGAAGCCTACAAAGATACATTTCCAGACCTTACTGCAATACTGAATGGAATGTGTTGTGAGATTATCATGTTGATGTGACGTACATGGGTTATCTCCTACTGATATCTAAATAGATAGATAGATAGAGAAAGACAGATACATTGAGATTGATGGACGGATGGGCGGATGGACTGATGGACGACGGACGCACAGACAGACGGACAGCCAGACAGCCTGATAGCCAACCAGATATATATACACATATATATATAAAGCTGAACAATTATTTATTATATATATATATATATATATATATATATATATATATATATATATATA
>JADBJO010006325.1:12500-17500 GCA_016801955.1 Conus betulinus | reverse complement strand
GACGACGACGACGACGGAAGAAGAAGAGGGAAGCGGATTACAAATGCCGGTTGAGTTGAATTCTGGCTTACCGTCAAGACCAGTTTTCAACTGATGGGATATATCTATCCCAGGAGAGTAGATGGAAAGGGTCTTGTCTAAGAGTACACTGGTTACACCAGAACAACAACACGCTAAAGAGGATGGAAAGACTGTCAGCTGGTAGGGAACGATCTAACTCCGCCACACCTGAACGTGATATTAGTGCCCCTCCACGTTGGTTGGCCACGCGTGATTTTGTTGTTTTTATGCCTGGCGATTTACTTTCGCTTGGACAAAGCCTCCGGTTCGCGTTGATGCCGCTCTGTGCGCTAGATGGTAGGGTCTCTCTGGAGACGTCAGATGAAAGTGCCAGTTGAAACGATGACTGTGGCAGGACAGTATTTGTCCCGGCAGTATACCCACATTAACATCAAACAGGTGGTTCAAGCCGTAGATTATTACCCTGCGATAAATTCAGTGCACGGGTTGTTTTTTTTGGGGCTCTGGTTTTCTTTCTCTTTGATCTAAGACTTTTTTTTTTTTATGAAGCCGATGCTCTTTGTAGAAAAGGACTCATCAATTTCACACGGAGGTATTCTGACAGTCGCACACTGGAACCGTGGTTCGAACGTTCCGGCAGGGCAGTTTTTTTTGTTTGTTTCTTTTTGTTTGCTTTTTCCCAAATCTCGCTTCTTATATCGGCTTTGAGTAAGTGTGTGAGTCGATGAAACTAACCACGAGGTGTATGAAAACCATTTCTTGTTAAAACATACTCTGACCATCCCATAATTCTTGAAGTGAGATGTCAAGAATGTTGTATTTTCCTGGGGAGATGTACATACCATTCTACCAACGCATTGGGAATGTTCCCCGTTTTCTATGGCTTCTGATTGTGTCAAGATGGGAATATGTGTAACTATGTGCCATTTTCCTCGTGACGACAATTGTGAAACAGAATTTGGAAAATAATTGTTGTCCAATGGTGACACTGTTGAAGAAACCATTTTGGGACGTAAGTTATTGATGCTGGTTAATGTGGCGATTGATTAATCGTCTGAGATCAGAACTCTCTCTCTCTCTCTCTCTCTCTCTCTCTCTCTCTCTCTCTCTCTCTCTCTCTCTCTCTCTCTCTCTCTCTCTTTCCATCTGTCTCCCTCTCCCTCCCTCACACACACACACACACACACACACACACACACACACACACACACACACACACACACACACACACACTCTCTCTCTCTCTCTCTCTCCCTCCCTCCCTCCCACACACATGCACACAGACATACGCGCACGCACACACACACACACACACACACACACGCGCGCGCACACACACACACACACACACACACACACACACACACGCGCGCGCGCGCGCGCGCGCGCGCACGCGCGCGCGCACGCACGCACTACGCACGCACGCACGCACGCACGCACACACACACACACACACACACACACACACACACACACACACACACACACACACACACACACACACACACACACACGGTCTGACGGGAGGAAAAATCAACACAAACAAACAAAATGCCCTCACATATATGTGTAAGATCATAACCTAAGTTATTGCGTAGAATGACAACACAGTTTAGTTCCGTTTTTTCCTGACAACTCCAGTGTTGTCAATGTTCTTTCATTTGTGTGTACGATTGTATTTATGATTCTGTACAGCAAACAAAACGCACTATAAGACTGCGTTGTCTGATTTTTTTTTTTAATCCGTCGCGCGTGCTTTTTTTTTAATGTAACGGCAACGGTCACATTGACTGAAGATGGTGATAATGGTGATTAGTGATTGATCGACTGTCTGACTCGTTGATGGACGGATGAAAATGGGCATTATTGATGAGATATTGCTCATTATTGATGAGATATTGCTCAGACCTGATTAGAGGCCAAACAATGTGTATTAAGAGGGGACTGGTACATTTATTACTGTAGAGCGCCCACACCAGCTGTATAAAGTATGCGCTTCATTTTCATCTTAGTATTTGTTCTTTGTTTTTTCGCGTAAATGTGATAACTTTGGCTGAGAAACTGAGGCTTCCCGTACTTTTCTGTGCATGTGTGTGTGTGTGTGTGTGTGTGTGTGTGTGTGTGTGTGTGTGTGTGTGTGTGTGTGTGTGTGTGTGTGTGTGTGTGTGTGCGTGCGTGCGTTCGTGCGTGCGTGCGTGCGTGCGCGTGCGTGCGTGCGTGCGTGTGTGTGTGTGCGTGCGTGTGTGTGTGTGTGTGTGTGTGTGTCTGTCTGTCTGTCTGTCTGTCTGCGTGTCTGCGGTGTGTTTGATTCACGCGTACGTGTGTATATGTCTGTCTGTGATAAAATAATGCGCAAATCTTGTCACTTGTAGTAAACGAAAGTTTGATTTGCGTGTTGCTGAATGATACTTTCAAAAGCGGTACAGTTCACATTCACGGTTATTTGACAATTATCATCATCATCATCATCATTGTCATCATCATCATCGTCGTCGTCGTCGTCATCGTCGTCGTCATCATCATTATCGTGATCATCATCATCATCATCATCATCATCATCATCATCATCATCATCATTATTAGAATATAGTTATAATTATCATTATCATTATTATAATCATCATTGTTATAACTATTTCACTTATATTACTACTTTTGTTATTATTAGTAGTAGTAGCAGTATTACCATTATCATTATTATTATCATCATCGTTATTATGATTATTAACATTTAAAATTATCATCCTATTACTATTAGCATTGCTGTTGTTGTTGCTCTTGATGCCACCGCTGTGCAGTGCACAGGCAAGGTCAACCCGTGGTTACCCTCATTATTGCCATTTTCATTATCATCATAATACTAAACTCACACACACTGTCCACTGTGGGCATTGACTGGTCATTCTGCATTATCTGCCTATTTTCACCAATAGTTCATAACGATCATCATCGTGGTTGTTGTAATTGTTGCCGTCCATCATTGAACCGACACTGGACCTATCTCAATGATGATCATCAACGCTGTTGTTGTAATTGTTGCCGTCTATCATTGAACCGACACCGGAACTATCGTAATGACGATCATCATCATTGTTGTTGTCATTGTTGCCGTGTTTCCCGTCATTCTCGCCCGTTGCCTCGGCGACAGGATCAACACAGACGGAGGAAAACGGACATGTGACCTCGGGCGTCGCAGGATGTGACCGGATATACATCTACTATTGGTGAGACTGTAACAATAGAGAGGTCTAGAGCGGATGCCACACTCTTTTTTACAGCACTGTTCGGCGGAAACTGAAAAAAAAAAAAACAAGACACACCAGAAGGTGCCGGTGGGACTTAGAGAAGTACTTCCCAACCGCCCAACCTGTGAGCCAGGAGAAATTCTGCACCGACCTTGGAAGCCTGCGCTGTGTTGGTGAAGGGTATAGGTACCCTCAGGGCATTCCATTGAGACGTTCAGGGATATATCTGCTCCCTGGTAGATGTCACAGTGTATTGGCCACTGGACGCGAAACTACAGAACCCCCACAGTAACGTCCTCATGGGTGTACCAGCCTTTCCTTCATGACTGCAGAGCCCACCGACCAAAGACCGAGCGAACTGCCGTGCTCATCTTGTAGCTTCACTCGTTGCTGTTTGGCTGACAGGTGAAGACAGGTTAACTCCAGACGCTGTCACATAGTCTTACGCCCTATGAAGAGGGTTCCAGATTTTCCTTCTTTCCCGCTGTCAGCGGGACTTTTTCTGTGGTCATTGGCTCTGGGTCTTTCCTTACCATCGCTGGGCCTTTCTCCAGAGTGGAGAGAAAGACGGAAGTCATACTCTCTCCATACAACATCGTCTGGCGAAAACTGAACAAGTACTCTACCTGCAGCAGCAGAGAATTCTCGCACAGTGTTCCCCCTCCTAAGCCTGATCTGTCCGGTTGTACTTTTAACTGGAAGAGGTTCACCTGCATTTTCTCCCTCTCTGATACCTCTGGGGAGATACATTGCTACCCTCCCCCCCCCCTCCCCACTCTCCCCCTTCCCCCCCCCCCCAACACACACCCTGTGACTGATGGCACTAATGGATGATGGACATCTACGCAGTCACTGCTTGCAGACGCTCTCAAAGCCCCACATCTATGATCGTGGCTGATGGCCGTTTTCAAGTCGTATGCTGCGGCCATCCTTACCACTACAGAAAGTTCTTCAGAGTGGGGATGACAGCGTTGCCACTCTACAACACCTCACTTCTTTCTCTTCCCCTAGTTCAGTATTGTTTCATACACTGGTAATAGAAAGATACAAAGAACGAAACGAGAATGAGGTAGAGGTCGAATAGGGAGAGAGTAGTGTGTGGTGAGGGGAGGAAGGAAGGAGTGAGAAAAAGCCCCCTTCCCCTCCCCGGCGTTGGTTGCTAAGTTGTTGCAAAATCACCTGGCTAATGGCTCCTTGTGCAAGATTGCTAGCCGTCTGTGATTCCCCATCCTACTCCTCCACTTCCTCTCCTCTCTTCCCTGCTCACCCGCCACCATTCCACCTCTAACGCCTCGTATAATGCCCGCTACCGGTAGCTTCATTGTGTGTGTGTGTGTGTGTGTGTGTGTGTGTGTGTGTGTGTGTGTGTGTGTGTGTGAGTGAGAGAGAGAGAGAGAGAGAGAGAGAGAGAGAGAGAGAGAGAGAGAGAGAGACCGAGAGAGAGAGAGAGAGAGAGAGAGAGAGAGAGAGAGAGAGAGAGAGGCCCTACACAATGATTTGTTTTATTCAGCAGTCATCTTGAAACCTGCAGTAAGTGTGAAGACGCACACACACAAAAGTGTACTTTCATATTCAGATGGTATACCTCCCAACTACTTGTTTATTCAATTGATTCTCTTCGTCCTCTCCGACATCCTCCCTTCCCCTCCCAATCATCCACCTACACACAGAATGGTAATGACATCAATCCCACCTATTAATTAATCCTTAGCTTGCCAAGAATGCTAGAAAGGA
>JADBJO010006325.1:5000-7500 GCA_016801955.1 Conus betulinus | reverse complement strand
TGAACATATTTCATTTATACGATATCCTGAACTTGATTAGCAAAGGCAATGAACAACACGGGATTTTCACTCTTCAGCATTCATAAATGGGAAATGTGTGTGTGCGCGCGAGTATACCTATCTGTCTATCTATCTCCACACACACACATACACACACACACACACACACACACACACACACATTGCTGAACAATTAAGTAGTGGGGGGAAACAGTGCAGGCTAATAATTCTTCTGTCATTATAATTATGACTTTAGAGAAAAAAAAAATGAAGAAAACGGGGGGAAATATATACTACTCAAAAGAATTTAAGGGCCGCATTCATTTTTTATATGGTTGACATAATACAGCGTAGCATAAAACATGAAATGTCTATGACCAATGTATTCATTCAAAGTGTGACAAGTGCTTCACAGAAAACTGGTTTCGGCAATTGTTCAGTCGAATCTGTGCCAAAGGTGTTACACTGGTCCGCAAAAAAGAAGCTCAAAAACCACGAGAAAAAGATCGCAATGTGAGTGCGCCTAACTGGCGCAGCAGTGTTCGGCTGTCTGAAAATTGCATTGCACATGCAAGCCGGACCCTTAATGAACACTTGTCAGCCAGATTCGCTGACCAGTGGCTTTATGAAGGGCCGCTTCTGGGGGTGTGTTCAAACATGCCACCAAGACGCACAAACATGCCACCAAGACGCACACTTAGTGACGCCGAGAGAGGGATGGCTGTGGCCTGGCTACAAGAAGGCGTGGCGGCCCGAGAAGTTGGCAGACGACTTAGAGTAACACATTGGCAGACGACTTAGAGTAACACATTCTGCCATTCAAAGATTGAGAGATCGGTACAACTATGGGAGAGTTCAAGAAACACACAGACCTGGACGCCCCAGAGCGACCAACAGACGACAGGATCGGTTCATCACCCTGGCGGCACTACGCAATAGAACCGCCACCGCCAACATGCTCAGGGGACAGCTGAGAGCAGCCAGCAACGTCCTCGTCAGCGGACCAGACGGTTCGCAACCGCCTGCGTGAGGTCAACCATGCGGTCAAGGCGTCGAGCAGCAGTGCGATCTCCACTGACCACAGCTCACCGTGCTGCTCGTCTGGCTTGGGCTCAACGACACCTGGCCTGGACAAGGCAGCAGAGGTCCAGGGTACTCTTTTTTGATGAATCCTGCTACACCCCGTCCTTCAACGATGGCAGGATTCGCGTCTGGAGGCGTGTTGGGGAGCGCTTCGTTGACGCCACTGTTGCGGAGCACGACCGCTAGGTGGTGTGTCCCTGATGTCTTCCTCACCGAACAGCCCTGTACCGTGTCCAAGGTTACGTGACCGGCATAGCCTACAGGAACGATATTCTGTAGTCAATCGCTGTACCAGCTTTGCAAGACGATAACGCCAGCCCGCACAGAACTGTCTGCAGCAAAAGCAAGTTACAAAGATGGACTGGCCTATCCGCTCAGAACAATTTTTGGGATGTGCTGAACCGTCGTGTACGCAAGAACCACCCTCCAAATCCTATCATGAATCTGGAACGGCAGGCGATCCCCCCAAAACATCCTCCAGATTTTGGACAGATACCTGACAGAACGTTGCCTTGACTACATCAAGGCCTATTGCGGTCACACAGAACATTGACTCTTGACATTCGGTTACTCTGAGTTTGTAAAATTGGGGTGTGTCTATGTCAATGAAATTTTTGCTGTAATTGATTTTCGCTTCTTGATCAAATTGCGTTCAATCGATGGGCTTTGTATTGCTTGTTCTGTATTGCCTATTCTGGGCTTTGCCTGTCCTGGGTTTTGTATTGCTTGTTCTGGGCTTTTGTATTGCTTGTTCTGGGCTTTTTCATTCGCTAGACCAGACTCATCAGAGAAACGCGACTGACTGTTTGTGTTTCCTGGTCGGTCAGACTCATCAGGGAAACGCGACTGACTGTTTGTGCACCACAGTCCAGAATTCTGCGGCGGTGTTCTCACCACCACCAGGGTTCAAAAAAAGAATCCAACAGCACCCTTAAAGCAGCCAGCGAAGGATAGTAAATAGAATAAAACGAAAGTGTGAACAGGAAAAAGTTGCTGAAAAACTGAAAGCATTATGCAAACAGTATAAAGTGTAGGGGACAATCTTTGAGCCTATGCCTGAGGATCCATTCAAGGATACAAGGGAGATCAAAAGATATGGAACAGTCTGAGCTATATGAGTGGTCAGCTCTGCTGTTCAATAACTCAAGCAATGTCAGTGGCTAAGAATTGTGCAGAACAACCCTTTACTTGGATCTCCTAAGAGATGCAATCTCCCACTGATTGACCAACAATATAATGATGAACAATTAAGTAGTGGGGGAAAACAAGCGAAGGCTAATAATCTTCAATCATTATAATATATATATATATATATATATATATATATATATATATATATATATATATCTATATATCTGTCTGTCCGTCTACATATGCACACAAATACAAGTGTGTGTGTGTGTGTGTGTGTGTGTGT
>JADBJO010006324.1:135000-136695 GCA_016801955.1 Conus betulinus | reverse complement strand
GTTCACACTGTCTGCGCGCGAGGGGGTGACGACAACCGTACGATCTGTCTCGACCGCTGATGATACGGTTTTGAACCAGATTAGGAATTCGAGGTGGATCGAGGGTTGGGAGGGGGAATTTAGGCTCGTTAAAAAACTGTAGAGGAGATGACGTGAAGAAGAGGTTGAGGGGGGTGGGGGTGGGGGTGAAGAAGGAGCTGGGGACGGGGACGGGAACAGCGTTGACTGTCAGTCGTTCTTCAGTAAAGTGGTGAACAGGATCGTCTCCGTTGCCGTGCCCAGGACAATGCCTGCAACAGGAATCATACAGGCTGTAAGGTCAGACTGCATCCGGTGGCGTTTCTACAACAGCAGCACAATAACGACAACAATAACAATTTCGCGCCTTTTTTTTTTGACTCAACGTATAATGAAGGGACACCACAATGGCAAGTAACTTATTAAAAATGACATCAGACGGTAATCTAACTTCTCTGTATATGTAAGGTGTCCTCTCACACATCGCTAGAACCTCCAGTTGTATGCTACGCTTCATCGCTATCCTTTCCATGAATTACATTTATATGTGGACAGCCTCGTCCTCAAACTGATGGTGCGGAGGCGGGGTGGGGTGGGGGGGGCAGAGGGGAGGACACATGTAAGGACTTCCGTATGGTTCGTTCATTACACGCACGCACGCACGCACGCACACACACACACCACACACACACACACACACACACACCACACACACACACACACACACACACACACACACACACACACGCACACACACACACACACACACACACACACGCCACACACACCACACACACACAACACACACACACACACACACACAACCACTCGGTTACATAATCACTTAAAACTTAAGAAACATGAAACAGTGGACGGCTGTGAAAATGAAAGCATCAGAACAGTGGAAGGCGAGTTCTCGTCAGTGTTACAGAGTGAAATGACTTTGGCCTGAGCTGCCTGACTCTACTGACAACTGTCAACTAGTGTAGCTGTATTCTGAGACTGAACACCACCACCCCTCTCCCTCATGACAATAACAATAAAATGAAAAACTCAATTATATACTTTAAAAAAACCCACATACGCCAATAATTCTGATAATAATGATAAAAGGTACACTGATGATGATGATGATGATAAAGATGGAGATGATGATAACGAAGATGCCGATGCTGATGCTGATGATGACGACGACGAAGCATCAAAACAAACTTAAACCAGCAGATGATGATGATGATGATGATGATGATGATGATGATGATGATGATGAAGAGGATGATAATGAAGATGATGATGATGAAGAGGATGATAATGAAGATGCTGATGCTGATAATGATAATGACGACGACGAAGCATCCAACAAAACTTAACCAGTAGATGATATGGTACTGATGATGTTGATGAAGAGGATGATAATGATGCTGATGCTGATAATGATAATGACGATGACGAAGCATCCAACAAACTTAACCAGTAGATGATATGATAATGATGATGATGATGTAGAGGATGATGATGAAGATGCTAATGCTGCTGCTGCTGATGATGACGACGAAGCATCAAACAAACTTAACCCAGTAGATGATATGACAATGATGATGATGATGAAGAGGATGATAATGAAGATGCTTCTGCCGATGATAATGATGACGACGACGAAGCATCCAACAAACGTAA
>JADBJO010006324.1:125000-132500 GCA_016801955.1 Conus betulinus | reverse complement strand
ACACACACACACACACACACACACACACACACACACACACACACACACACACAGATCGATAGATAGATAGAAATAGATGGAGGTGTGTGTGTGTGTGTGTGTGTGTGTGTGTGTGTGTGTGTGTGTGTGTGTGTGTGTGTGTGTATACGAGTATTTGTATGAAGTCACATACAGCATTCTATTCATGCTGTAAATGTGCATTACTTCTGTTGTTGTTTATAGCATATCTAGTTCTAAGAAAGAAAGTTAAAAAAAAAAAGAAAAAAGAAAGAAAACATGAATGAAATGAAACAAAAGAAAAGTATGAAAAAAGTAAAACGCTGGGTAATCTGCTTCGGCCCAAATCAATTTGTAAATGGATAAAACGATCAAGAACTGGTTTTATCTCGCTCAATAACACGCTCATGAATGAATAATTCTATCAATAAATCAGTCCAGCAAATACACGGGCTGAACACATTTGCCGATAAGTCAGCCCGTATGTGAAATGTTTTGCCGAAGGAACCCTATCAGACGTGTGTAATCAAGTTATATACTACACACGTGACGTGACAATACAAAAATGGAGACAAGACAACGTGAGCTCAACACGCTCTGGGGTACAGAGCAAGAAAAACGAAAGGAGAAAAAAAAGGTAAGCAGAAAAAAAAAAATAGTAACAACTCTTCAAGCCTGCAACCGGTTTCAAGCGGAGATGAAACTTACGGACACCACAAGCATCAAAAGATGACAATGTCTGCTTTGTTTTATTTCAAGGGGGAAAAAGAACGGCACTTTCTTTCCTCGATGACTTTCTAATCGAGCAACTGGAGCTTACAGGTGCACAAAACGAAGGCAGTACTCAAAAGTCAATACAGCAGCACAATTTCTGCAAGCCTCACAGCAATGTTTACACAAAAGAAAACGAAAAAGTAAAACAAAATCCTTAAACGACGAAGAATTAATGGAGAAAACAAAGCAAGTATCTATATCTCTTGCCCGGTTTATCAGTGTACTACTTTTCAAAGAATTTCGGGGTATTTGGCTTAAATGTCACTGTGACATCGAATCTTGATTGACAATTCAGCCCAATTATTGCTGTGGCCTTCTGATTATTTTCTTATTGGAAAAAATGACACACGTCCATTTTTTTTTTTTCAAGTTTAGTCTGGCACCCTTATGCATTCCCGTTGTTCCCCCTCATCCACCCCCCCTTCTCCACCCCACCCCCTCCCGATACTCTATGAAGCGTCACAATGAAGTAGATCTTTGCCTGAATAACTAAACAGTTCAACACAGTAAAGAATTCATTCAAACTTTGGGACCTAATTAAAAACATGAAATAGATGCCTACATTTAAAACAGACATATCTACACACATTTGCTGAAACATGTCATTTCTGTTGTGCTGAAAACATGCATAAGTTCAGTTCTAAAATCAGGCACTCGCTTCCACATCAACTGCTTAGCCTGGCCAATACGCGTTTCTAAGAGTCCTTTTGGCTTTCATGAATTATATATGAAGTAAAACTGACTGAAGGCGTTCAGCAATGCAAGCTGATGCAATTTTGAGAATGTGTTTGACAATGTAATTGGAAGCCAATATTTTCAGGGTTTTTTTTTTTTTTTTTTAATCCTTTCCTTCTTTATGCATACATGTGATCACTCCTAGTGGTTGAGTCATAAACATTTAACCTCATAGGGAACTATCATTTACTAAACGTACAAGATAGATATTTAATTCAGACACCACCCCAATATGTAAATAGATAAAAATAAATAAATAAAGCGGCAGTGAAACCGTCTGACCGTGGCCTCTGTTGTTTTCCATTTTCTTAAGAGCCGTGAGGGCCTCGAGTATTGCTACGCAATCTTCGGCTGATTTATTGTCATATTCTGATAGAATCAGACCTTCTATGATTCTCTCTACATCTACGCCTACGATATTACTATCTTTAATCTGACATTATCTCTTAAACTGATTCTACGTCTTCTTTCATCGTTCTGTGGTCAGCTGATAACTCCCCTTCTTGAGATCCTAAGCAGCACATAGGGTTTTCAATAATCTTCTTTTTTTTTTTTTTTTTCGAAGCTGCACAAGTATTTCGAGAGTTTTTATCTTTCCTGATTCCATTTTGCTGTAGGTCTGATAATCATGCTATCAATTTTACTTTTTCTTAACGCTTTAATAATTCTTTATTTCTAATGTTTGCATATTGATATTGTCAGTATGTTGTTCCAGTTCTGATATTTGCGCAATTAATTCCTCTTCATTTTCCCTTTCTTTTTAAATGGTCCATATGATGTAGTTTTTATCTTTAGCTTCTAATAACAACAAAAAACAAATCATCATGTGTGTGAAGTTCTCAAAGAGTAATTGGGCACATTTCTAATCTACGTCTGTCATTTGAAATAATGAACGAATGGTTTGTCTTTCAAATGTACCTTATTGAATTTCCAGAAGTCCTTAATCACAAGGAAAAGTTTTTAGTTCAAGTGTAATAACACTGTGATCTGAGCAATAATTGGATCCGATACCAGTTTTCTTTACATTCAACGCAAGCTTTTTCCTACACTTCATTATAATCTATTAGTCCTTGCTGTGTACAGAATTAAATCGTTTCCATGTCAACCGTCTTGCGTCAGGAAAGAAACTCCCTCCATATATCCACCAAGGCATTTTTTTGGTATCCTGGAACCAATCATCACTGTTTTTAGCGTTTGAACTCAATTATTGTTTTAGCTTTAGAATTCAGTATTGTCACATGACATCATGCTTAACTAAACAAAACACATTAGGAGAAGATTTGAGAAATGGCTGATGAAAACAGTAGACTTGCTTCAAGGGCATTCGCATCAAGCAAAGGTGCAAGTTGAGGTCTGCAAGGCTGCTCGTCGGACACAACTGTTATGACTTTAGATTTATACCTTACATACCTTGCTGTGGAGATCAGGCTGATAATCAGGTTTTTTTCCCCCTTCTGATTCACTTTCCGATTTGATAATAAGAATGATAATGATAACAATAATGATGATGATGATGATGATAGCAATAATGATGATGATGATAATCATCATCATCATGAAGGTAATAAAGGTGATAATGGAAAGCAATTCTGAATCGAAACATCTTGCGTCAGAAACTCATTGCACTGTACACCGACCATTCACTCAGTCTCCTGTCCCCCCCCCCCCCCCCCCCCCCCCCCAACCACTCCTTTCTCTCCCTTTCCCCCTTCCCCTCCTACCCTTCTTCCTTAACCATCCCCTTATCTTACCACCCTTTCTCCCCGACCTCATACTAACTAAACACGTTTCTTCTTCGACCCCATACTACTAACCGCTTCCTTCTCCGTCCCCATACTACCAACCACTTCCTTCTCCGACCCCACACTACCAACCAGTTCCTTCTCCGACCCCACACTAACAAACAGTTCCTTCTCCGACCCCACACTAACAAACAGTTCCTTCTCCGACCCCACACTAACAAGCAGTTCCTTCTCCGACCCCACACTAACAAGCAGTTCCTTCTCCGACCCCACACTAACAAGTAGTTCCTTCTCCGACCCCACACTAACAAGCAGTTCCTTCTCCGACCCCACACTAACAAGCAGTTCCTTCTCCGACCCCACACTAACAAGCAGTTCCTTCTCCGACCCCACACTAACAAGCAGTTCCTTCTCCGACCCACACTAACAACAGTTCCTTCTCCGACCCCACACTAACAAACAGTTCCTTTCACCTCCCGCCATCCCCCCCATCGCATTTCAACCATCACCTTACCCCCCCAACCCCCAATCTCCAGCCCAGCACACACAGCTTACAGCATAGCTCAGAGGAGTGCTGGTAGGAATCAAACATGTTATGTTTTTGCGCTGTTCAAACATGTAGACGGGGCAGGGTCGGTATCCCTCGGAGATTCGCCTTTGTCTGAGTCCCGTTCCCTTGCGCCGGTTAACTAACCACTTCCGGGCGAGTGAACCGCTCTCCTGGACGGGCTACTGTCCCTTCAGGTAACCATGTGTGACAGCCTGTTGTTTGTCCGATGTTCGCTGAGGTCGATCAACCAGCTCGCTGGCAGCATTTGCCCGCGCGGGTAAACTTGATAGTCTATCACCTGTGAGGTCTAGTGAACCCACAACCACCCGTAAACAGGAGGTAGACAAAGAGCCAATCAGATCGAGAGGAAGTGGTGAGTACGTTCAGCGGTGTCCAATGGGACTCCAACTAGTGATCCTGTACCCTCTTGACATTTATACTGTTTCAGTAACCTCGAACAATGGCGAGATGTTACGTGGACAGGGCATACATACACACACACACACACACACACACACACACACACGAAAACGAAAAAGTAACTTTTTTGACAGAGAAAATAATAATGTTATATAGAAAAAAGTAACTAAATTTAAGACGTTTGGAAGATGAGTGGTCGTCTCCATTTATGACAAAACTATCCTAGAGCTGCAGCAGTGCAGTATACTTCATGCTGTTAAATTCCCCACATAGCAACAGCATCCGCAAGTGAAACGAAGGGCCATCCGATCAGTATAATCCACATACACATACGGCATACTGAGTGGCTGGCTGCCTCTGTGGTTCAGCACCAAACTCGCAGTCTTACACTGGGAGTGAAATCCCATGACTCCTGACGTAACACCAGCCTTTCTGCTGCCCATTTTAACGTGTCAGTTTCGTGGTAAGAGTAGTGTTTGATAGGCCCCCTGGTTCCAAACTTCTGGGATGGTCATCCCCGTCTAATATACCATTTTAGGTGGGTTTAGACACTAAACTCAATGTAATTAACTAACTTATAACGATCTGGATGTCAAAGTTATGTGTGAAGGCGAAACAAAAGTGTGGGAAAATAGAAGGAAAAGCTCGTGTAACATCATCATACTGTTACACATGAATAGGCAGATAGATAGCCAGACTAATAGAGATAGGTAGGTAGATGGATAGACAGATATAGATAGAGAGACAGATAGAGAGACAGACAGATGGATAG
This sequence comes from Conus betulinus, assembly GCA_016801955.1. NCBI lineage: Eukaryota > Metazoa > Mollusca > Gastropoda > Neogastropoda > Conidae > Conus > Conus betulinus. The sequence continues at coordinate 127,510 of JADBJO010006324.1, read as the reverse complement.
ATAGACAATTAAATGGTACATAGCCAGACAAATAGACAGATCGATCAACAGACTGACAGACAGCTAGATAGATAGATACAGATATACATAAAACGCCGACAAAATGCAGAAACCAGCACGCACAAAACAAGACAGAGAAGATTAAATATCAGAAACAGACCGAAACCCACACTCTTACGTTTGTTGATGACACAAGTACGCAGGACACATTTTGAAAAAAAAAAAATGCACTAACCACAAGGGAAGGCCAAAAACAACAATCATGCTATTCACTATCAAATCCACCCCACCCACCCACCCATCCCATCCCATCTCCTTTCTTCCTCTTCCTCAGAAAGCCACACACACACACACACACACACACACACACACACACACAGAAAGAGAGAGAGAGAGAGAGAGAGAGAGAGAGAGAGAGAGAGAGAGAGAGAGAGAGAAGAGAGAGAGAGAGAGAGAGACAGAGACAGAGACAGAGAGGCACAGACAGACAGAGCGACAGAGAGAGACCAATGGAGGGTGATAAACACGCATTAAGTGCGTAATACCCATCACAAGATTTACTGAGGCAAATAACTCTAAGTAATGAACAAACATTCTGTATGGCGTCCGCACGTCTGACAGCTAAAAACCGAGAACACACCAAATTGCTGCCATTATTTCTATGTGATTGCGTTTTTCGCATTTATCACAGCGTGCAACCTGACCCAGGCAGAAAAGACTAACCTGCAGAGGACTATGAGCAGACTGACATAAATTTCATTCATGGCGGAACGTCCAACTTAAAACGCGGCAAGCACGCCTCACTGAGATTTTGTGAACTTTCGAACACGACCGTTTCAACAAGGATCGGGGAAATTCACTGCTAATCATGAAGTTCGCAGTATGGTTTGTACTGATCATCTTTCTTGACTAGCTCGAATGTCCGCAAAAACAAGAACTACGTTTGTTCGAAAAGAGGTCTACCGGTGAAAAATATCAACAGGTGGTGTACTTCCTAAAGTGTCATTTTCTGTGCAGTTATCAATGGTAAGCAGAGTTATGACAAAGACGATTGAAAACAAACTAAAATACAAATTTCTCCCCCCCCCCCCCTAAAAAAAAACACAAAAAACAAACAAACAAACAAACAAAAACAGTATTTGACATAGTATTTGATTTTAAAAAATGTATTAAATGCTGCGTGCAAATCGTTGCTCTGCTGTGATTCAACAAATCATCGATGCAATTCATCTGTAGGATCGGCTGAATGGGGTTATGTTAAATCTACTTACAGCTTAATTCAGTTCCATCTGATCATGACAAGGAAAGCGTGCCTACCAAGATCGCGATCTCTGTATTGTTTTCCACAGTTTTCATTTACTTCTGTTGGTGTATTTGTTTTTCGTTACGTTTTCTTTGTTGTTATTGTTTTCCATAGAACTATTTCCACGCCTGTCGTTCGGCAACCCTCTACACAGCCACACCCAGATCGGTCTTGTCGCAGCACCTGTACCAGCAGTCCTTTGAGGGCAATAACTATCAGGCCATCGGGACGAGACCTACCAAGGCACACAATGCACCACTGCCAATACTCTTCGGTAGCGTTCAGTAGTGCCCGTTCTGATCCAGCATGCGCAGGTCATCCACCTACTAAATCCACATGTCGACGGCGATAATTGCTTAGACGCAAAGCCAGGATGAGTAAGTGTCCTTTTTTTTTTTCCATTTTGGTGTTAATTAGTTTGCATTTAGTGGCACGGACAGCCTGCTGGAATGTTTTCATCTTATCAGTCCCTCCATGACCTGTACAGGGATCAAAGATGATCTGATCTCCTTGATTACATTTGGGTCGCGCGGTTTGCGAGGTTGGTATTCCGGGAACATGGGCAACGCATGTTTAGGGTTGACGTCTGGACTGTGGGGTTTCAGCGCTGCAGAGTTGCATTATAATGCGACATACCGTGGTGTACTATGTTGTTAAGTGACGTTCTGTGTTGTGCTGTGCTGCGTTGTTATGTGTGGTACTGTGTTGCTGTGGGGGCTACTTCACTGGGCTGTGTCGTTACGCGACCTGCTAACATCCTGTTACAGGACGAGTTGTGCTGTGCTCTGTCGTCACATAAAGTACTGTGTTGTGTGAAATATGTGGTCGTGTTGTTATGACGCACTGCGTTTTGTTTTGATGTGACGTACTATATTGTTAAATGACCAGCATGAATTGTGTTGCGTTGCTATGTGACGTATCTGGCTGTATTGTAGTCCTCTGTTGCCTGTGTTGTGTTGCACAGTCATGCGTTCTTATGTGCCGTACTGTTTTGTGTTGCTCTGTGTGGCATTCTGTGTTCTATCGCTATGCGATGAACTTTTACCGTCGGGCTGCGCGACGCATCGTGTTGCGCTCTTTTATGACACGTTGTATGTTGTATTGCTGTGCTACGTTGCGCCCTGGCACATACTAGATCATGGTGCTGCGTGACGTGCTGCGTTGCGTTGTTACATGGAGTGTTGTACTGTGCTGTGTTTTGCAGTCA
>JADBJO010006324.1:100000-120000 GCA_016801955.1 Conus betulinus | reverse complement strand
ATGGCCGTGAGGTTGATGCACAGCTCGCGATCCTTGTCAGGATACTTGGCGTCGTGCAGCAGCATGTAGAAGATGTTGACGTAGCTCGCTCCTCCAGCAGACCCACGAAGATCATCAGGGCGGGCAGCAAGTACACCGGAATCACCTTGAACTGGGGGAAGTGAAACAGAATAATTATCATTATGCCTGCTCAGGTTCGGGTCAATAGTCGCCGGGTTTGGCAAGGTTAAGGAGATTGTCGCTAGACTGACGTCTTCCAGAGGGGAGACTCTCACTGTCTCACTGACTAAGCAATCATTGTCATCAGCAACGGGCTGAGAGGGTGGTGTCCTGCGCATGTTGGGTCAGGTCAGGCACCAATGAACACAGCCAAAGCGATCTGGCAGCAGTGCAGGGTCTCCTCTGATGGGGCGCTCCATGGCGACTTGATACTAGTGCTATCTGTGAACTGCCAGTGCTGAGGATACGACAGGACCAACCTGGACATGACTGTGTCTGGGGAAGCCAGAACTCGCGTGTGGGTATTGTTAATATCGTGGAGAAAGAGTGTGGGTGAAGAAGATTAGACAGCAAAAAAAACACACACACCAAATAAAACTGAAAACAAACCAAAGAAGGTCTCGTTTCGGTTTATCTCAAGGTGCAGGCATGCTCACCACACAGTCAATTCCGTACACTCTGTTCTATGTTAACTAAGCTACACAGCTTCACAGGACAGGGAAGGGCACGGTGTACTATCAATAATGTTTCCTTCTTTCAGTATTAATAGTCAACGGGCTTCAGGGCACCCTATCCAAACTGACAGGCTGCCAAAAACACACACACACCCCCCCCCCGGCGTCTCAGAACACAAATAACAAGAAGCCAAAACTTTGAAAAGATCGAGGATAAAACCCAACCTCCTAGCGACATCCACAGTCAGTCAACAAGTTAAACGACCACACTTTACCATGCCATGCCTGGTACATTCTACACGGCACGTGCAGAGCAGTGAAGGGTGGATGTCCCGGGGGCAGACCAACAAAAGCCTTGAATGGACAACATAAAGAACTGGACTGACCCATGACACTTGACCATGTCGCGCCTGACTGCCTACACAGTGCTGTTCAAATCCCTGTCTATTCAAGGGCCCGTCACGGACCCCTTCGAGACACTGTCATGGAATAATAATAGGAAACCTCAGCTCAAAATGTATAGGTAACATAGCCGCCATTCGGTTTGAAATAACATCTCGAAATGAGTTTTTAAAAAAGAATGGGAAAATTTTCTTTTTCAATCTGTTCTTGAAATAATCTTAAACCACGCTGGCGTATAAACAAAGCATAACCTCTCCCTTCAAAAACCAAGAAAAAGTTTTGGAAAGGCTTCTAAATTCCAGTTACATCATCGGCGAGACGCCCGCTGCAAAAAACATGCGAAGCAAACGTTCAGACAGGCGGACAAACAGCCAGATGCACACAGAGGGTCGCACAAACAGAGGAACAGGGAGGCGAAGGTCTTGCATAATTGATCACCTTGGCGTCGACGATCCAGAGAACCATGTTCAAAAATTTGTAGGACAGACATCACCCCCACGCTGCGGATCTTGAACATCTGAACCGAAGACCTGGACACGAAGACTCCTGCCTGTACACACACACACACACACACACACACACACACACACACACACACACAGAATATAAACAACAGACAGAGAGAGAGAGAGAGAGAGAGAGAGAGAGAGAATACACACACACCCATTGCATTATACGAATAATCATATAATATGAACAATAAACAACAATTTGCCCAGAGTTTACAACGAAGGGCATGAAAACTGCTTCTTATTATTTCCCACAAGTATGTTGGTGCTCTCAGAACATCGTTACATGCATTATCTTACCAGCTCTTTCCATAAAAAATGCCACCACCACCCACTTACACTCCAACACACACACACACACACACACACACACATTTTTGTCCGAGAAAAGTCTGATTTTTCAAAAACTAAATTCCGATTTTGGGGTTGTACAACACAAGATTTCAACCACAAAAAGTATGTGAAGTTTGGTTGTTACGCATTACCAGTTTGTTACTACTTTTGAAGCACCGGTCATTATGCGTTCAACTAACGGCAGGGAATGTGTCAGTGAGTGAAGGTAGAAATCGATGCTCTGTGGACTAGTTTAGAACTGAAGACAAGACAGTTTCAACACCCACGGTGTTATAGTGCCTTTGAACGAAGCAGTGGGACACCGGGGAAAAAAAAGACTCTACCTGGAGGAGGGCATGAGAGAAAGAACTAACCTGAAAGTTTTTGAAAAGCGTTCAGTGAGAAACAAATATGTATTCGTTTAAAAGACACAGCCTGCTCATTAATGAAAGTAATGAAAGGCAGCTGACCTAAAGTTTAAATGAAAGTTGACATGTCATGCGTGTGAAAAAAGGTACCACTGTGCGTTTTTTTCTTTCAGTGAATGATCATATGTGTAATTTGAAAGACAACATTTGTCCCTAACTGGCATATCAACAAATCCTTGAACAGATAATATTAATGTTATCAGAGAATGTAGGCAGGCAAGCAAAATTTCTACGATAATAAGATGAAACATTACTCTTAGTATGGGTACGATAATTTCTTGTCGGGAAAAAAAAAACTTCCTAACATTTTGAATACGTATAAAAGCAAACAAACAAACAAACAAAAACAAAACACTCTCAATGTATGTTATCTATCAAAATATTGGCTGTTGAAAGGTATCCGCAAAATCTACTGTCGCAGCGTCAGTTATAGAGACACTGTGTAAAGAATTAAGATGTAATAAAAAGTATGAGAAAGCTAGCTATGCTGTTATCATCAAACATTTAGTCTAAAAAAATTAAACAGTTCAAAGACTGTTCTATGTTTTCAATTTTTTTTCTTTTCTTGCAGGTCCGCAGATTCGCCGGTGTGCTCACATAATGAAAGAATGGTTGACCGGTAAGTATACATCAAGTTTTGTTTGACTACAGGGGGTACACAATTGCATACATTCGCTTTAACATATTTCAAACCATGAAACAAGCTTTCTATCTTCACACGAGTGTTTTTTTTTTTTTTTTTCTATGCGAGTCGACTGAGTGGTGAGCAAAGTGCAGATGGAAGAGACCAAGCGGTCAAACCGTGTCTGACAGTGGGTACCAACACACACACACAGACACACATGCGCGCGCGCGCTTGTGCGCGTGCACCGTACTCTTCTGCACTCTAACGAACAGGAAAACATTGTATCTTAAGAAAGGCAAGGACCGCCTCTAAATCATGGTCTAATCTGTGCATCCAAACCTATTGTCAAACCTTTGGTGTAAAGACTGGCCTTGTTTTTTTTTTTTTTTTTTTTTTTTAGGCTGTACCATACATTACACTCGTTGCAAAGGCTTCCTCCACGGAACACGCACTGGGATCTACAGACCATGGGACCTATCTTTCAAACAGCTTGCTAATTTCCCAGCAAGAGACTGCATCTTTCGACTCAGAGATCTATCAATCTGACCCGCAAACGACACTTCCACCGTTTCTGAGCTGCAAAACAATGTGTGTGTGTGTGTGTGTGTGTGTGTGTGTGTGTGTGTGTGTGTGTGTGTTCAAACTATACTCATTATTCTTTTTCGTCCCTGAGTTTCAAACTGCTGTTTGTTTGTTCGTTTGTTTTTTTTCTTAATCGGTAATGAACATACTGCAGTGTACAATGTGCAACTTACTGCTTATAAACCAGATGTCGTAGATTCAAAAGAAAACGTCCGTGACTTTTTAGTTAAACTGAACGACTGACTGCCGTAGAACACAGTTTATTGCGTGATCACGTTTGAAATCCAACAAATCTCATGAAAAAAAACAACAGAAATGACAGTGTATATAAATGACAAAATTCTGTGCGACATCACAAATGGAGGACCTGCAAACTGAGGACCCGCACTGAACTATACACAGACGTCCTGCTTTTACACGTAGGCTCTCTCCTAAAAAGCTTACGTGGACTTGTCCGCACGCACTGGCGTCTGCTTGATGAAACTGGAACGAAACTGAAACCCTATTAAAGTACTGGACAGAATCCATTTATGGAGGCTAATGTACCTTGAAGTAGATGTGAATCTCGTCCAAAAATACAGCCACCTACAGGCAGAGTGAAATGACACTGAAAGACAACAGACGACGGAGGTGGAAAGACAGCCCGGCACGAAAGCAGGAATCATACACATGCACATAAAGCAGGCGCGCGCGCGCGCGCACACCCACACCCACATACTAATGACAGCAGTCACAGCATTCTATTCCTTTTTCTTTTTCTCTGATTATCAGACGGATTTTGAATTAAGAATAGAAAAATTTCATTGTCTCTTAAAAAAAATTGACCTGGAACTGTAATCACACAAACAAAAAACTGGACAGAACAGCAAAAATGTGTGTAAAACCAGCTATAAAGAGATTTATTCGATGTAAATGATAAAAATACGAATCCTGAAAGGTTTAACATCTAAATACACATCATATTATCAAAGTACCTCTAAAATGTACAGGTCCTAAAATTACTGTTTAAGAATAGAATCAGAAGCTGAAAAAGGAAAATCAAATAAAATAATAACATGCATGCAGTACTGCCACCCCCTCCTTCCTCTTCCACGCACACACACACACACGCGCGCACACACACACACACACACACACACACACACACACACACACACACACACACACACACACACACACATACACGTCCATTACACCAACACCCTCCTCCTTCCCTTCAACTGTACACACCCCATCCACATACAAATGCATGACACATAGGCGTGCGCACATACGCGCTCACACACACGCGCACGCACGTGTGCACAAACACACACACACATACACATAATCAGAGTTAGCGAGGTCTTCAATGGCAGAATCATCTGAGTATTTGATGACGGGAGTTTTGTCCAAGCCTCTACAATAAAGAGAACATGAGACAGCATTGTACTCTCAGATGCACCAGTGGAGGTAGAGCTTTGAGAAGAGATTGCTGACTGAAAACGGCCAGGCTGTATTCTCTTAAGTAGAATATCGACAATTCACAAAACAAGCTTTAGATTAACGTCTAAATCCAGCAGTTTCCTTGCTAGAAAGCGAGGTTCTGTGTTGAAGCAGAGGGGAAATCAAAAGATTACGAAGTAAACAGCCTTGTTGTTCACGTGGAGGAAAGCATTTTGAATCTGTGTCAGAATCTGTGTCAAACTACCATCATCAATGCCCATACGGGGTTTGTAAGCAAACTGAAAGGATCTGTAAAAGTTTTGAGGTGACAAATGAACCAGTTTTTCGAAGCTTTTCATGACAGCTGGTCAAAGCTATGGGGCGGTAATTATTCAAAGTCACTGGACAATTTCTCGTCTCTCTTGCTTTGCAGCTGAGCAGACAATACAACAACTGAAAGACTTCTGTCCTACCTATCTTAACTGGCATACTGGAACCGAGGAAAAGTCATTGTAACTTCATCTGTGGCCAACGTTAGTTCAATCTTTACATATGCTTGAAATTTAGTGCAGACACAGAGAACATGGGTATTTAACAAGATAAATGTTTATGCTGTGTGCGCATGCGTGTGCGCATGCGTGTGTGTGTGTGTGTGTGTGTGTGTTAGCATTCTCGTTAGCTTGACTGTTTGAGCACTCGCACCTGGAAAAACGATCCGAGTTTGACTAATAAATTGTTATTACCCTCCTCCACTGCTTGCACTTGAAAACGTTTTTTGCCCGCTTTATCAAAGTCTTCATAACCTGAGGTTTCAAATACCTCATCTTTATTTTGTGACAATGCAATATCGTAGTCTCGCCGTACCATTTTTGTTGTCTGATATGGGATGGTCAGGTTCTAGTGATGCTATTAAGGTTACTTTTTCCACCTTTTGTTTCAATCTGTTGGTTTACTTTGTATGCCTTGAGATCACACAACGGGAATATGCTATAAACTGAAAGCCAAATCGCACAATGAAGGGCGCTGGAGCCGTGTACACAGGAAAATAAAGGCTCGCTGTTTGTTCGGCTAATTAACAGCCCTAAAATGCACCAAACTCAATGTAGCTGTGTAGGAAAAAGAATCCTGTTATTCGTCCTTCCGCCTAAGCGTACATGGCAGAACAATTAGCCACGGAAGAATTGTTTATATAGGGATAAAATCGCAGTGCACTCAGCCTTGGACAGAATAGTGGTTCATAATGTGGTGTGTGCATTTTCTTTCAAAAGATGCACCTGCAAATCGTTTCAATGTATACGTTACTTCTAGCTTTCCTGTGATCGGAACTCCCCGGTTTGCCCGCAGACACGCATTTTCCAGCTCCAACGAGCTCGTCTAGCTGAATATTGAGAGGAAAAGGCGAGCGTGATCAGGGGTGGAAGAGGAGAGTGGGCAGGCGAGGAATGGGGTGATGGTGGTGGTTAGGTATGCGTGTGAGGACGAAGGGGGCGGGGGAGGGGAAGAGGGCAATGAACAGAAAACCTCTCCCCCCTCACCCTGTCACTATCGGAAATCGAACCTCCAACCATGAAATCCGATGATTTAATGAATGAGCTGCGGCGGCCTCGGGGCGAAAAGGGAAATGGAATGGTTCTGGTCTGCGGTCTGTGTGCCTGTAGGAGGATGGGAGATTCGGGAGAGGTGGGGAGCGGGCGGCGGAGATGGTGAGAGGGGGGGGGGGATAGGGATAGGGAATGGAGGTTGGTAGTGAGAACGGGGCGGGAGCGGGGGGGGGGGGGGGGGGGAGGGGGTGAAGGGGGAGGGGGAAAGAAGAGACTATAGCCGAGATCGATCCCGCAGGCTCTTGTCTCTGAACGGTTCGGTCTGGCCTCACTGAACTGAAGCATCGAGTTGCGCTGATTCGTTTTGTGTGGGTATGGAAGAATGGTACGGGTTTGTACATTTTTGTTCCCCTTCATCATTCATTTGTGTATGTGTGTGTGTGTGTGTGTGTGTGTGTGTGTGTGTGTGTGTGTGTGTGTGTGTGTGTGTGTGTGTGTGTTTCTCTCCTCTTTCTTCTGTGTTCATGTGCTGGTTTTGCAGACAAAATTAGCCCATCGGAAAGGATTTTTTCCCCCCTGCATTTCTGGCTAACGACTGCTCTCCTGCTGCTACACAGGTCTTTCTAACTGCGACGGATACAGAATACTTCTCTGAGACCTCGGTTTATTTTCTCATACAACAGAATAACATCCAGACCATCCTCTCTTAACATCTCGTCAACAGAGGGGGCATGATTTGACTCTCAGAACCAAGGTCTTCTCAATTCCTTCGACGAGCGTGGGCGGGAGTGGGGAAGGGTAAGGGTGTGGGTGTGGGAGTACCAGTTGGAGAGACGGTAGAGGGGGGGAAGGGAAGGGGAAGCAGCAGGGATGGGGAATACACGGGGAAACAGAGTGCTGTTGACTCGACTATCGCTGTCAGCTTTCACGCTGATGAATGGTGCTTGTATCCTCCACTGACGAAGTGTGTGTGTGTGTGTGTGTGTGTGTGTGTGTGTGTGTGTGTGTGTGTGTGTGTGTGCGTGTGTGTGTGTGCGCGCGCGTGCGCTTACAGATGAATGGTTCGTGCACCACAGATGTATGATGTGTGTATTCACTGATCGATCGTGCATTCATCCACTGATGAATGGTGTATGTATTCACCAATGAATGGCATGTGTATTCGGAACGGTGACTACATTCGCCGATGAATGATGTGTGTATTCAACGATAAATGGTACGTATATTAACTGATGAATGGTGTATGAATTCACATTTGCATGCTGCGTATATTTACCGATAATGAAAGTTGTGTGTCCACTGATTAAAGGTGTCTAACAGGCGCTGTTCACAACCCTAGGAGAAACCTCACTTGGCGCATCAAGTAGTGTCCCCCGGGACTGCATTGCCAACACACACATATACGCATATCTACTGATTATGAAAATTGTGTGTCCACTGATTAAAGGTGTCTAATCATCGATGAATGGTGTGTATACACTGATGAATAGTGTGTGTACGTGTGTTCTCTGATAAATGGTGCGTGTGTTCCATAATGAACGGTGTGCACCAATTGGTGAATGGAAAGCGTCCCCACTGATGAATGGTGTGTATAATTCGCTGATGAACAGTGCGAGTCCACTGAAGCATTTCATGGTAATTTAAAGTTCTATCAATCTGACGTTGCAACTGTGTGCATTTTCACATTTCTACCAGTCTCACCTGACGATGAAGATTTGAACATCTATCCACAGTTCTGTAAGTTCTATCAGTCTGACTTTACAATCTTGAATTATGCGTGTATCCACAATTCTCTCATACTGACTTTACAATGATGAATTGTGTATGTGTATACTTGGTTCTAGCATGTCTGAGCTTACAATAATGGATTGTGTGCATCCACATACTCCATCAGTCTGATATTACAATAACGAATTGTGTGCGTATCCCACATGCGTCGTGTTTATCCACAGTTTCTATTCATTTCATTAGTCTGATCTTACAATGATGAAATGTGTATGTATATCTCCAGTTCTATCAGTTCATCGTCATAATGATGATCTGTGCGCGTATCCACAGTTTTGTCTGTCTAATTTTACAATGATTAATTGTGTGCGTATTTTCCATTCTTTGTTTCCTACGAAATGATTTTTTATCCACAGTTCTGTAAGCTTTATCAGCCAACCTTACAATTGTAATTGTATGTGTATCCGTAGCTCAATTAGTTGTACCACACTGTCCTTGCCACGATGAATTGTACGTGTCGTAACGATTCTATGAGTTTGACCTCAAAATGAAAAATTGTTGTGCACCCTCAGTTCTGAATGCCGATCTTACGAGGATGAATTACGTGTATGCATAGTTTGATCAATCTGACCATACACAGATGAACTGCGTGTGTGTTCACTGATGAATGGTATGTAATTCACCAATAAATGGTGTGTGTATTCACCAATGAACAGTGTGTCCACTGATGAATTGTGTGTTATACACCTGTGAATATGTTCATCCACCGATGAATGGTGTGTGTCTCTGAAGAATGATGCGTGCATTTACTGACAGAACGTGTGTGCGTCCACTAATGAATGGTTCATGTATGCACAGATGTATGGCGTGTACTCACGGATGAATGGTGTATGTCCTCATTAATGAATGGTGTGTGTCCCCATTAATGAATGGTGTGTACATCCACTGATGAATGGTGTCTGTGTCCACTGATGAATGGGACGTGTATTCACTAATGGCTGGTATGTGAATCCATCTTAGAATGACGAATTGTGGATGGTTCTGTCAATTTGATCTCAATATTATCTTAAGATGATGAATTATGTGTGTATCCACAGCTATGTCAGTATAACCTTACAATGATGGATTGTGTGTATCCACTGTTTTATTAGTTTTATCAATCTATTCTTACACTGATGTACTGTGCGTAGCCACAGTTCTGTTAGTCTGACTTTACAACGTTGAACTGTGTGTGTATCTACACTTCTATCAGTCTGACCTCACAATGATGAACTAGGTGTATTCACAGTCCAGTCAGTCTGACTTAAACGATAAATTGTGTGTATCCACTGTTTTATCAATCTATTCTTACATTGATGAGAGCTGTGCAACCGCAGTTCTATTAGTTCTATTAGCCTGACCTTACACCGTTGAATTTGTGTAAGCAAAATTCCATCTGTTTGACTTTTACAATGGTAAACTGTAAGCGTGTATCCACAGTTCTGTCAATTTGACCTTCCCACGACGAATTGCGTGCATCCACTGTTCTCTCAGTTCTATCAATTTGGCCTTACGACAGAGAATTTTCTATGTCTTCAGCTCTATCAGCTGACCGTAGAGGGAATTAAGTTGGTATCCACAATTCTATTAGGCCATAAACTGCTGAACTGTGTATGTATCCACAGTTCCAACAGTTTGACTTTACAATGATAAATTGTCACTGCATCCACTATTCTATCAATTTTGTCGGTCTGATCTTACTTGATAAATCGTCTGTGATTCCTAGTTCTATTAGTTGTCCGTGGAATGAACTGTCTGTATCCACAGTTTTAGAAGCTTTATCATCTGACTTTACAACAATAAATCGTGATCCACGGGTCTGTTGGTTCTCTCCCTGCTGACTCGACATCAAATGCCAGTTGTGTGATAAGTTTGTTTTGTGTATCCACATGTCTTTTACTGTTATCAGATGATCTTATAATGATGAGTTGTGTGTTTGCATCCACAGTTCTATTGGCCTGAACTTAAAAGCGATGAATTACCGCGCATTCTTAGTTCTACCAACTGAGCTAACAGGATAAATTCTGTGTGTGTCCACAGTTCTATCATCTGAGCTTACAATGATGAATGGTGTGTGTGTGTCCTCAGTCCTATCAGTCTGATTGTTCGAAGATAATTTGTGTGTGTACAAAATTCTATCGGCAACCTTACAGTGATGAAACGTATGTGTATCTACAGTTTGGTCTTACAATAACGAATTGTGTGTGTCCACAGTTCCATCAGTTTGATCTTACAGTGATGAGTTTTGTGGGATCAGTCTAACTTTACAATGATAAATCGTGTTCATCTATAGTTCTATCAGCCTCATACTACACTGATAAATTGTACGTATCCACAACGATAGTTTTACGAGTCTGCACATACAGTGATGAACTGTGCTTGTGTTCAAATTTCTGATATTCTGACTTTACAATGATGAACTGTATGTGCATCAAGAGGTCTATTCGTCTGATCTTACATTGCTGAATTGTGTACGTAGCCACAGTTCTATTAGTCTGACCCTACGACGATGACATGTTAGTCATATCCTTGGTTCCGATGATCTAGCTTTACTATGCCACATAAATCCGTTTTGAATGAAAAGAAATCGAATTGCAAGAAGAAATAGTATAACTGTTCTGACAAAAATTATATGTTTCCGACAGTTCAGTCTGAATACCTTCAGTTCTTGCTCTTGCTTCCTTTCCTCCTTCCTTTTGTTTGTTCCACACTCTTTCAATTTCTTTTTGCCTCTCTCTCTCTCTCTCTCTCTCTCTCCTCTCTCTCTCTCTCTCTCTGTCTCTCTCATTTTCTCTTTGCCATTCTCATACCTTCTCTTTGTACTTTTTCTTCATTTCTTTGAAACAAAAACATCATCAATACCAAAGAGACTAGAAAGATAAAAATCCTAACCTAATCGCACAAAACTGGAAAAAAAAATCGCGGAATTCTCTCTCTCTTTTCTTTATGTCTCATGTCACCAAGACTAAAAAAGACTTCGAAACGACAAGCCAGCTAAGGAATTAATCGAACAACCAGCCAGCCAATCAGCCAACCAACCAAGCAAAGAGGAAAGCGTCTGTGACCTGATAGCAGAGCTGAAGGGCAGCATACAGTTCGGGACACCCAACGTGGTACTCTTTCGCTGGGCGAACTTTGGCCGCGCAGCCTCGGGCCACGTATTCGAATACGTACACAGCACACAGCTGAAACGAGTGAAACGTAAGGCTGAAAGACGTTAAAAACGTGCAACTGAAACATGTTAAACGTGCAGCTGGAAGACATGAAAACGTGTAACTGAAACACACAAAATGTGCAGCAAAGAGATGTCAAATCGTACCACTGAAGCACGTTAAACGTGCAGCTGAAAGACACAAAACGTACAAATGAAAAAGTGAAAACACGCAGGTAGGAGACAAAAACGTACAACTGAAAAACCTAAAACGTACAGCCGAAAGACATGAAAACGTATAAACGGAGCAGGTAAACGTACAGCTGAAAAATATGAAAAGTGCATCAGAAAGACATACGAATGTTTACCAATACACGTGAAACGTACTGCTGATACACTTGTAAACGTACCACTGAAACTCTTAAGACGTGAAAAGGATAGACGTCAAACTGAATGGCCTAAACAAGTAAAACACACCACTGACAGACACACACATACGCAAGGTACAACTGAAAGGTATAAAATGCACCGCTGGAGAGAAAAAATAGACAAATGAAATACGTAAAACACACAGCTGTCAGATGGGAAAAAAAGTGCAGCTGAAAAATATAAACTGAACAACCGAAAGATACAGAACGTTTAAAGGAAAGACAAAAATATACAGCTTAAAGACAAAACTGCAACCGAAAGATGTAAAACCGACAACTTAAAGACACAAAATGTGCGACTGAAACAGAGATCAGACAGCCGTAATACGTAAAAAAGTTTGACTGAAAAACGCTAAAGGTCTCGCTGAAAAACGTCAAAACGTACAGCTGAGAGACGTCCATTTTGCTTCAAGACATTCAACATACAGCTGAGAGACGTCCAACATTTTGCTTCAAGACATTCAACATACAGCTGAGAGACGTCCAACATTTTGCTTCAAGATATTCAACACACAGCTGAGAGACGTCCAACATTTTGCTTAAAGACATTCAACATACAGCTGAGAGACGTCCAACATTTTGCCTCAAGACATTCAACATACAGCCGAGAGACGTCCAACATTTTGCTTCAAGACATTCAACATACAGCTGAGAGACGTCCAACATTTTGCTTCAAGACATTCAACACACAGCTGAGAGACGTCCAACATTTTGCTTAAAGACATTCAACATACAGCTGAGAGACGTCCAACATTCAGCGAAGCCCGCGCAAAATACATCTGTAATACGTCCAACATAAAATGAAAATATCCAACATACAACTGAAACAGGTCCAGCTGACAACCGAAACATGTCCAACATACAACTGAAACAGGTCCAACATACAACTGAAACAGATCCAACATACAACTGAAACAGGTCCAACATACAACTGAAACAGGTCCAACATACCACTGAAACAGGTCCAACCTACAACTGAAATTTTCCAACATACAACTGAAACAGATCCAACCTACAACTGAAACAGGTCCAACATACAACTGAAACAGATCCAACATACAACTGAAACAGATCCAACATACAACTGAAACAGTCCAACATACAACTGAAACAGGTCCAACATACAACTGAAACGGGTCCAACATACAAGTGAAACAGATCCAACATACAAGTGAAAACAGGTCAAAAATACGGCTGAAACATGCAACATACTACTGAAACATGTCCATCAAACTGCTGAAATATGCAACATACTGCTGAAAACAGGTCCACCTTGCTGCTGAAACAGGTCTGGTGAGGTGTGTCACAAAGAGACGGGAGTGGTGACGTTACATGAGATTATGTGAAGACAGATGACGTCAGATGGGATGATTTAGTGACATGAGATGAAGGCTGGTGGCACTGCATGAACTGAGGTCAACACAGATCGCATCAGTTACAATGAGGAATGGACATATGATACCCCGATGAGACGATGATGGTCAAGTGACTTTTAATGAGATGAGCTCGTGATACATGATACCATAAAGATGACCTGATATAAGTCAAGCAAAGAAAGAAATGGTGCGATTAAGATGAGATGAAGTATAGCTCAGGTGATTTCATTCCGGGGCTGATTTCATAAGAGGAGGTGAGGTAAAACGAGACAGACAGGGACGTATTCAGATATGATAACATGAGATCAAATAAGACGAGACAACACAAGATTAAATAAGATGAAATGGATCTGGTGAGATATGTCGTAAAATGAATAAAAAGGCTCCAATGACGCACGCTTAATGCGTATTTCACACTTGCAGCTTAGAATCATTCTTTTCATTTTCAATGCTTGCGTAACATTCACCCTTTGAAATACTGTATTGTACGTTGATCACCATTTCAAAAGTGCTACGAATGCGTTTAATTTGCAGAAACAAAAGTGATGTCAAACGCTTTCGTCATAAACGTTCGTAAGTTTCAAGTACCGTATAATGCAACCCGGCATCCCAAGTCTCATTAACGCTTTAGCCATAGCCCATACTGAGCTTAAAAATAGGCATAGTAGCTGTCGTGTATGAACTCGCAATATTCAAGCAGTTCAGATTGAAAATGTACCGTCACCAAAATGTTTGCCCGTTTCATCGGATGTAATCACCTTCAGATGTTTTGCCCAGTTTTTAGTATCACGTCGTCAGCCTTTCTCAAGAGATGGCTTAAACAGAGAAAAGAGAGAGAGAGAGAGAGAGAGAGAGAGAGAGAGAGAGAGAGAGAGAGACAGACAGACAGACAGACAGAGAGAGAGAGGAAGAGAGGGAGACACAGAGAGAGGCAGATAGACAGACGGACAAACAGATAGACAGAGACAGACAGAGAGACAGACAGACAGACAGACTAACAGACAGACAAACAGAAAGGCCCAAGACGAAGAGTCGTATGCTTTTGTTTTTAGTGAACTGAAAAATGATGAACTGAATGGACTTATATGATTACAAGACCCCTATTTATACAACCATTTGCAAGCATTGAAAATCTGAGGAAAATACGACACAAATGAATTTGCACTAATTATGGTACTGCATGGGCAAGGGTTTTTTTTTTTTTCAATCCTTTAAAGTTCTCATATCAGGGTAAAAAACACCTCACAGAGAGAGAGAGAGAGAGAGAGAGAGAGAGAGAGAGAGAGAGAGAGAGAGAGAGAGAGAGTAAAGCTGCGCTTTAACATTGCAAACGAGGAGCCCTGAATAAAAAAAAGAGACTGAAATAAGATGAGATTGTACTACACCGGAAGAGCCGAGATGACGTATGATTTGGTGAAGCGAGACAGAGGCAGAGACGAGGCAGCGATATTTGATTGGATGAATTGATGACAGCCGATTCCAGCGACAAACCGTGGTGAGTCAGCAACGAATCGAAGCAACGTCAGATGACGTGACGCACGAGTTGGAGCGATATGGTGGAGTCTGAGAGTGATCGATTCAAGCCGAATGACAGACGCTGTCAGCACGGCCTGGTCTTTTCCCCTTTAAGGGTGTCAATTGAGAGAGAGAGATAGCGTTGCTTATAGCCTGGCCGACCGAACGGGGTGTCAATAAATGAACCACCATGTCATTCAGCGTAGCACATATTTTCGTTTGTTACTTGTTCATGATGTTAATTAAGCACCCCCACCCCCTCCCCTCCCACCTTTCAGAATGTAACAGTTTTCCTTCCTGTGACAGCCCTGAGAATGCCTCTGTGGTCGGCAGGGCGGCTGTAATTACTAAAAGCTTTACAATGAATACTGGCCAGACAAGAGAGTGAGAGCGAAAATAGACGAGACGAGGTGGGGCCGAATGAGACGAAGCTAGATGAGGTCGTACATAATGAGCTGAATGAGATGGGGCAGAGTAAGATGTGACGCGGTGAAGTGAGGTAAGGTAGACGTGATGAGATGAAGTGAGGTAGGACTTGATGAGATGAAGTGAGGTAAGGTAGACGTGATGAGATGAAGTGAGGTAAGGTAGACGTGATGAGATGAAGTGAGGTAAGATAGACGTGATGAGATGAAGTGAGGTAAGACAGACTTGATGAGATGAAGTGAGGTAAGGTAAACGTGATGAGATGAAGTGAGGTAAGGTAGACGTGATGAGATGAAGTGAGGTAAGATAGACGTGATGAGATGAAGTGAGGTGAGATAGACTTGATGAGATGAAGTGAGGTAAGATGGACTTGATGAGATGAAGTGAGGTAAGATAGACTTGATGAGATGAAGGGAGGTAAGGTAGACGTGATGAGATGAAGGGAGGTAAGACTTGATGAGATGAAGTGAGGTAAGATAGACTTAAAGAGATGAATGAGGTAAGACAGACTTGATGAGATATAGTGAGGTAAGATAGACTTGATGAGATGAAGTGAAGTAGGATAGACTTGAAGAGATGAAGTGAGGTAAGGTAGACTTGATGAGATGAAGTGAGGTAAGATAGTCTTGATTAGATGAAGTGAGATAAGATAGACTTGATGAGTTGAAGAGAGGTAAGATAGACTTGAAGAGATGAAGTGAGGTACGACAGACTTGATGAGATATAGTGAGGTAAGACTTGATGAGATGAAGTGAGGTAAGATAGACTTGCTGAGTTGAAGAGAGGTAAGATAGTCTTGATGAGATGAAGTGAGGTAAGATAGACTTGATGAGATGAAGTGAGGTAAGACTTGATGAGATGAAGTGAGGTAAGATAGATTTGAAGAGATGAAGTGAGGTAAGACAGACTTGATGAGATATAGTGAGGTATGATAGACTTTTTTTTTTTTTTTTTTTTTTTTTTTTTGCTGTCCCAACCTCTGCACCACTTCAAAGGCAGTGCACCCACACCGCTCATTGTCAATGTCAAGTCGTCAAGAGGCAACCCACCGGAGGAGACACTGCACTGCTGCCGAGTCACTTCGGTGGTGTTCAATGGCGCCTGTTCTGATCTAACATACGCAGGACACCACCTACTAAGCCCCCTACTGACGACAATAATTGCTTAGTCGCGGAGCCGGCGTGAGTGAGCTCTCCCTCCGGAGGGCGCCACCACGTCCGTCCAACGACAGCCCCCATGGACTCGCCGATACCGGTGACCCCGACGGAACCAAACCAAGGCCACAGACGTGGAGAGGACATCGAAACTGAGGTCACCATGAGAGCAGGGCATGAAGGGCCACAGAACTTGGGACATTTTTTTTTTTTATGCTGATCGATGAGAATGAGGATGATTAAGATGATGCTACGGATTTCCATTTCGGTCTGAGACTACATGACAGGGCTGTACTCTACGCTTCCTTTCATAATATATCCCGGCGTCAACCAGGCCCGAGAGATACAGGCACCTGCAGTGTTGGTCAGGAAATTTGAGCAACACTCTCAGAAAACGCATCCATTAAGTGGATGAAACTCGACTGTGTGGTCCCAGTCTTCCCACTGAGTCCGCAGCAAAACTCAGGTAGACGTGGTGAGATGGTGTGATGTAAGATAGATGGTGAGACGACTTCTGAGATAAGAAATGCGTGATGAGGTGAAATGAGGTAATTTAAACGTAACGAGGCGTAGTAACGTAAGGTACACACGATGAAGTGAAGCCAGGTAAGGTGGATGAGGTGTACTGAGGTAAGATAGACATGCCAAAGTGAAGTGAGGTACGATAGACGTGATGAGGTATAGTGAGGTAAGGTAGACGTGATGAGGTGTAATGAGGTAAGGTAGACGCGATGGAATGAAGTGAGGTAAGGTAAAGAGGGAAGGTAACCAGATTGAAGCCACAAGAGGCGAGGACGATAGGATACGTAATGAAATTCAATGAATTGAGGTCAGTTATGTTGATGTGAGACACGGAAAGAGACTACGTACGCAACTGAATTGAAGTGAGGTGACACGGTGTAGGGCGAGAAAGAGGTAGGTGAAATTCACCGAAGACGAAATGAGATGGTGTCTTTTTAGATGCTTTCAAGTGAGATGAGATAACAGAAGGCAAGGTGAATTGTAATGAGATAAAGTGGCCAAGGTGAACAGAAATATCACACACACACACACACACACACACACACACACACACACACGCACGCGTACGCGCGCGCGCGGTTCTGTTATAATGCCTACATTATTCAATACATTGCTGTGTGATCTCCCAAAACGTGTCTGAAAATGCTACAGTTGTGCAGTATGCCGGTGACTTGTGTCAGTGGATAAATGCCTGCATAAGAAAAAAAAAAAAACGCACCAAATCAATGAATCACTACAGACAACTTTATCAGGCGGAGCTCCATAATCTTGGCAGGTACTCATTAAAGACTGGTCTAAAGCTTTCTCACGAAAAAAAACATGCATGGTTTTATTCAACCGTGAAGACAATCCCACTCATTTACCATTTTTTTAGATTGATGGGATGACTCTTGAAATACGTACGTACGCATGGTAAAATTCTTAGGTATATTTCACATCCAAGCTAGCATGGAATTTTCATGTTAATTATCTCTTAATCAAAACGAGAAGGAGCTTAAATTTTCTTAAAATATATGAGCAAACAAAGCTGGTGTCATGAGGCAAAGACGTTAAACCACTTAGCTATATCACTAATTCGTTCTAAGTTATCATATGTTCAAGAGGTTTCTTTAGTGCATTCCACCATTTATTAAAAAAAACTGCAAAGTGTTGACAGTAAAGCTTCTAAATTACGCCTGGGAGTCCCAGTGCATGCGTCTGCTATTGGAACATACAGAGAAATCGGCGTTTTACCATTGAATGAAAGTAGGACACTCTCAGTCGAAAAATATGAAATAAAATGTTCGACCATGGAAGATGTAAATGAAAAACAAATATACATAAATCCAGAGTCCAATTATCCAAACAGATCAGTTTCAATGTCATCATGGAGGCGTCACTGCGTGCGGATTAGTCCATATACGCGACACCACATCCGCTAAGTTTTGAGATCACACTACGCATGATTTAAAGGTGATGGATAAATGAATTGATGACTAAAATGAGAGAATGTAAGAAAAGGGTCTCGTCGCTACGACTTAGCAGATGGCTGACTTAAGCATTAGCCCAACACGCTGGTCAGACCTTGTCCTAACGTTGGCTGTGATATCATACTTATTAGAGACAAAGAGAAAAAAAATGGTATCCCCATTATGAACTGTTGGCTCTTATACTGCAAATTCAATTAAAGAAACTCATGTGGATACTGAATCACTGGCGAAGTCGTGTTATGTAGATAGCATCCCAAACTGGGGAGGAAACCAAGTGAAGTTCGATCTTGATCACCTGCTGCGAAAACAGCTGATCAATCTTACATCTTATCACATTCAACAAAGATGCATTTGGAAAACAAATATTCCAATCATCATAAAGAGTTTACAGATGGCTCAGTAACAAAGAATAAAGAAGCTTGGTCTGCTTTTGTTATTCCATCACTAAAAATTGAAAAATCATATTTCATTGGAAAATATAGATCAATATTCGTTGCTGAAATGACAGCTATGCTAATGGCTTGACATATCTAACTGACTTACCACAGCAATCTTTTGAGTGTTGTTCTGCGTAGATTCAAGGTCAGTATTACAATCCATAAAGTTTTGCAAATCGAATTCAGATAATTTTATTTCAAAGAACATTTGTCATTTAATTCATATCTTGATATGTAACAGAACTGACTTAAGTTTCTTTTGGATTCCTTCACACTGTGGAATCTTGGGTAATAAGCTCGCTGACAGATGTGCGAAAAAAAGTGCCAGGACTGAAACGTGTTCAGAACAATTTTAACATACCCTTCACTTTACAATAGAGTCATCATATGTTAAAACTAAAGACTTGGGACTGCTTTAGAAATAGTCCGAAGAACCTTACTTCTTACGTTACAACACAAAATAGTCACCTTTCAATACCGATTGTGTCAAAAGCATCCAGAATCTGCAAATTCGGGATATACGTCAATACAAGAATTTCGTTTCAACATTTCATCGACTGAAACTAGATGCTCTCAGAACTAAATATAATGCTTTAAGAAAATGGTACATGTGGCGAAACACACATATCAAGAGGTCAAGTTTTATTTGAGTGTGTGCCCCTCAGCGCATACTTTCCATGTTTATCAGGCATGTCTGTGATTGATGTGTTTTTTTTCTGATACTGATCTTGTTTTTAAGTTACCTCTTGTTTGTAACAGTCCGGTTAAGAATTTAATGTGACGTTGACGGTCTTTGTGTGATTGTAATGCACACCCCACATCTGCGCACACACATGCATACACGCAAGCACATATGTGAACACACATGCTCGCTCTCTCTCTCTCACACACACACACACACACACTCTCTCTCTCTCTCTCGTCTAATATCACATATTTTTGTGAAAAGACGTAAAATGAAAGTACACACACACACACACACACACACACACACACACACACACACACATGATCAATCACGTTCACACACACACACACACACACACACACACACACACACACACACACACACACACACACAAACACACACACACACACACACACACACACACACACACACACACACACACACACACACACAGAGTCATACCCACAATCCTTCCCTTTCAAGTATAATATTCTTTACACACAACCTGAAAATGCGCGCACTCACAAACAGCCAGACAGACAGACAGACAG
>JADBJO010006324.1:85000-95000 GCA_016801955.1 Conus betulinus | reverse complement strand
ACAAAAATATGAAATAAACTGTAGGTTCAGATTAAAGAAATGAGAAAAATACATCACGACATAAAACGCGCATTTAGACACCAAAAACATAGCCTGAAAAGTAATTAAACAAACGTATATCAATAAAGTTTCAAAACACTGACTGAGGGCGGAAAATGAAGCAAAATTTGAAAAGACAGGGGTTAGTTACCACCAAGGACACAGACAAACAAGAGCACAGGACTAGACACAATGTACTGTGTCTAGTCCTGTACTCTTGTTTTGTCTTTGTCCTTGGTGGTAACTAACCCCTCTCTTTTCATATATATCAATAAATAAAAAGTACAACAAAAGAAACAAGGATTAAGGGAATTCCTAAGGAAAAAAGCCATAAATGGCTATAGTCCAGGAGAATGGGGTGGCTTAGAGTTCGGCACAGCTCTCAAATTACATTGCCTGATCTTTAGACCAGTCAAGAAACGCATCTCCAGGATTAGAAATGAAGACTTTGAACTCAAAAATACAAGTATTACCTTGAAAGACAGAAAGACAACAACAACAGAAAATAAATCTTTAAAAATGGGAAAAGGCCATGAAAATGGGAGGTTGATGGAGGTCAAGAAGGGGAAGGGGGTAGGAACATAGAAAGTGACAGAACGTGCAACATTTCCCAGCGAACAATTTTCCAGAAGACACTGGACAATGTTGTATAGTTATGACAGATGAATATCGCCTGGATGATCCGTTCTCATTGTGATATCACTTGACCCTCCATATCACACACACACACACACACACACACACACACACACACACACACACGTGTAATTTTGAAGGAACAACTCTCTTTCTCTAACTACCATTTCCACGTGATAAGTTATGATCATTTTCTTCAAACAAAAATTACCGTCTTCATGAAAAAAGAAAAGCGTTATTATGGACTTTTGAAGCAGTTACTTGAGCACGCCATCGCAGAAATCCTCAACTAGCCACGAGTGTAGTTGTTAGTCTGATCAGGTAAGTAGACGCAGCTTATCGTTGTTTACATCAAAAGAGTGTGTTTTTTTTTCTGGTTACTTTTTCTTTTCTTTTTTCCGAAAAGAGAGTAAGCCTCTGGCAATGAGGGCAACGAGGTAACAGCTTGCAGAGCCCTTTGGCAATCGATCGACTGACACCCTGTCCTGTGCATAAGGGGGACTTGGATAATTAAAGCCCGCTCTTTCCGTGCATGTGTGAAGACGAGAGCTGGGCAAGTGGAAGGGGTGAGACAGCATAGGTGGGGTTGGCTGGAGGTAGGGGACAAGGTGAAGGATGGGCGCGGGTCTGCGTTTGAAGGGCCCATCCAGCTGTCGACAGGTGTCTGTCCATTCTCCCCATTACCCTCTCCTTCCCTTTCTACCCTCCCCTTCTCTCTCTCTCTCCAACACACACACACACACACACACACACACACACAACGTTTAACAACCCATCTCCCCCATAATGTAGATGAATACTGTAGCTGAAGTTCGGGATGAATGGGGGACTAAAAAGTTCAAGACTATAACCCCCCATAGCTTAACGGCCGTAGGGTCAGGGAACTGGTAACTGTCCAACGTGTCTCGGGCACAGCATGACGGACGGTGGGTCCTATCCCTCTTGCTCCACCGCCCTAACCTTTCTTGACCTGGCTGGGATGCCTGCTGCATAAAAAGAGAGGATTTTCAGCCGTAAAAGTTGTTCAACCCCACGGGTGGGTTGGATCCGCGATCGCCAGCCCTACATCCAAACGCTATAAACCTTTACTCACGTGGAAATAACCATTAACCTTAAAAAAAAAAACATTCCGTTGACTGACACAGCAAACGCTGCTTTACGAGCCTTGGGGACGATTCCCCAGTGATTACTTCTTGTTATTTTTTTTTTCAGGTTTAACTTCTGTATACTTGATTTGATATCAAAACTTTTTTTCCCCAAGTTGTCTCGCCATACTAACCATTTCTTCCTGATTTCTCCTGCCTAAATTTTGTTTGTGTTGTGAAGGAAGTCCAGATCAGGCTTGGGCTCATTTAAGAAAGAAGGAAAGTCCAGATCAGGCTTGGGCTCATTTTAAGAAAGAGGAAGAGAGAGGGGAGGGAGAGAGAGAGATGACATGGAAGGTGGAGGGTAACGAGGAAGACGTACACAGAAAGAGAGAGAGGATGGAGAGAGGGAGATGGTAGGGACAAGCGGTGTGGGATAAGGTGGGGAGGGGGCACAGAGAAAGAGACAGACACATGGAGAGAGAGAGAGAGAGAGAGAGAGAGAGAGAGAGAGACAGAGAGACAGAGAGAGAGGCAAACAGACAGACAGACAGGGACTGGAATAATTTATTCACGGTCAGACCATTTCCCATCATGATAGTTGAACTGAAAATTTTGGTTTTCATAGCAACAGTTTCATACTAAGTATATTTCAGAAAATGAAATGGAGAAAGAGATAACTTTTGAACATTGCAACATTTTCACATTGAAACAAGCATTTGAAATAGACAGACAGACAGACAGACAGAGAGAGAGAGAGAGAGAGAGAGAGAGAGAGAGAGAGAGAGAGAGAGATACAGACAGACAAATACGCAGACAGACAGAAAGAAAAGGTGTGTGAGTGCCAGTACATGCGAAAGTACACACATGTGTATGTGCACGCACTTTTCAATACGCGTGTACTATTCCATAGATCAATAAAAGAAAAGAAAAAGGGGAAAAAAAAGACTGCAGATGCACCCACCTCGTCGATGTGGTTGACACAACAGTGCAGTTTTGCCTCCGTTCTTCGTTCTTCTGTCTCTACCCCTTCTACCCCACCTACGTCTTTCTCTCTCTGCCACCGCCCGCCACCCCCACCCCCCCCCTCGCCTCCAAACACCACCACCATCCTTTTTCCACCTAGCCTCAGGGTTCAGAACTCCCATTTGCATTAGCTCACCACAAACACGTTCGACTTTATTTTTCGAAGGGCTGGAAAGTGCGTGCGTGTGTGGGGGGGGGTGGGGGTGGGGGGTGGGGGGGGGGGGTGGGGTGGGGGGGGGGGGGGGGTAGACAGACAGATCAGACGAACAGTCAGACAGAGAGAGAAAGAAAGAGAGGGAGGGAGGGGGCCATTCTCTCCCTCTCTCTCTTGACAAATGGTTTACAATCTTCGTATCAAAGAGAAATCATTAAAAAGGCACACAGGTTTTTTTTTTTGTCAAACCTTGACATACATAAAAACTGAGAGAGAAACTATCAATCTGATGTGAAAAATCATGACACTGTTGGGGGAATGGGGGTGGGCAAGAGAGAGAGGGAGAGAGAGAGAGAGAGTCCGTCTCTGTGTCGGTGTGTTTGTGCCTGTGTCTGTGCACATGCATGAGAGTCTTTTGGCATACGCCAGCATCTAGCCTAAAGTGTAAATTCACACACACACACACACACACACACACACACACACACAGAGAGAGAGAGAGAGAGAGAGAGAGAGAGAGAGAGAGAGAGAGAGAGAGAGAACGAAAAACACAGCAAATGGAAGTCTTCATTAATCCTGTCCTTTCCCTCGTGCTCTCCCACCCCCACCCCCCCCCACCCCACCACCACCACCCCCCACCCCCCCCCCACCCTCACACTCCATCTCTTCCTCTCCCCAGCCTCCTCCTCTTTTCCCTTCCCCCCACCTCCTTTCATGTCACTTTGTTCTCCACCATCCCAAACCCCATTCTCAACAACACACTCTCTCAAGTCTCCGCACCGCCTGATTACATTTTCAACGTTCAAGCGAGGCTGGGTGATAATGAGAAAATCCCTACCGAATCTATGGGAATAGGGATCTCGTCTGTCTATATTTTATCGAAGTCAAAACCGGTTTCTCACTCTCTCTCCTTCCAGCCTCCTCCCTCTTCTCCCACCACTTCAAATACCGCCCCCACCCCCTCCACTGACACACATACCTACACACATAAGCATGCATGCACGCACACACATAATTATGCACGAACACAAACATACACGCATGCACGCACGCTCGCGAGCATACACACACACACACACACACACACACACACACACACACACGCATACACCATCACACACACACACGCACCAACACGTACACACACATGCGTGTGCGCGCACACACACACACACACACACACACACACACACACACACACACACGAGCGTACGGGCGCACGTGACATTCTTTATTTTCATGCTCGTGCACTTTCCAGAGGCCAACTCAATCAGGAAAGACGATGGACGTCGCTGACGTGGAAAAAACAAGAGTGCCCCAAGCCCTTCCTGACTTTACCCCCCAATCTTTTTTTTTATTACGCCTGGATGGAACCCATCCGAATATAAATCAACCACACTGAACAAGCGTTACTTATATTACCTTCAACATTGTAATCATCGTTATTATCATATTATCATTATCATAATTATCATTCTTAGTTTTTGCTGTCACTATTTTGAGTCAACCTGCCACGCTCATGCTCATTGTCATGGTCCTGTAATAGGACATCCGTCTGGAGACAAGGAGTTCCTGACAACCTCAGGGATAGATGAACAGAATTTTCACACCTACTTGTCAAGGTTGAAAACAGTGCTGGTGACGGTAGTCGTTTCGCTTTCTTTCTCGAAGTTAGATGAAAGAACACACACACACACAGACACACATACACAATCAAAAGTATCAAGCCACATCAAAACCAAAACTACATACATATGAATTAAATCTAGTTAAATCTAGTTAAGCGCTATAAACTAAAAAAAAAAAAATGCATCCCCTGATCCCGAAACAAAACGCTACAACCAGACCACAAAAAAAAAAAGAAATAAACTATACGTTCACATTAAAGAAAACGACAAAAGTACAACAAGAAAGACACATTCAGGCACCAAAACTAGAGACTAAGAGGTAATTAAACAAACACATATCAATAAAAAGCACAGCACACTAAGATTCATTATTTTTGTTTTTTAAGCCTAAATGGGTGATAGCCCAGAAGAATGGGGCTGCTTGGTGTTCATTATAGCGCTCAAATTACACCGCCTGGTCGTTAGACTGGTCGTGAAACACATCTCAAGGATTAGAAAGGAAGACGTTGAAAACAAAAAATTCAAGCATTCAAGACAGAACGAAAGAAAGTGACAGAAAATAAATGGGAATGGCCATGGGCGTAGGAGGTCGAAGGGGTGGAGGAAGGGAAAGGAGGGGGGGGGGGGGGGGGGGTGTGAAACACAGACAGCGACAAAACGTGTAACATTGCCCACACAGAATTTCTCAAAGGCGTTGTAACATAATGTGCAGGTCTGACAAATAAATACATGGTAAAAGGATGTATCAACGGTTGTCAAAGACAAAAACTAATAATTACCATTTCTCATGATAAAAAAATTAATTATCATTATGAACACAGCGACAGCACAAAATGAGCAGTTACCATAATCATGACACGAAAAATTGCAATTTGTTCATGAGCACAATATTTTCATTGCTTTTGACACTATTAAGACATTAGTTAATGGGTCAAAAGAAAAAAAAAAATGTTGACCCTGGTAGAGTGAAAAATAGTTGATTACAGCCATCATTGTCAGCCTCTGTATTCTGTGCTCTTACAAAGCAGCCTTTTAAAGGGCTACCTGTCACTGCATTAAGAGCAATGATGCCAGCGTGTATGCACATGAGCCTCAGGTTTTCAATGAGTCTTGGGATCCGCTTACACGTCTCATCATTACTGCTCTCTTCTCTCTTTTTTTTTTTTTTTTCTTCCTTCAATGTTTTCCCTCATTATGTTGATGGTTC
Source organism: Conus betulinus (assembly GCA_016801955.1). NCBI lineage: Eukaryota > Metazoa > Mollusca > Gastropoda > Neogastropoda > Conidae > Conus > Conus betulinus. Next base: position 89,225 of record JADBJO010006324.1, on the reverse strand, counting down.
TGACATTGTGGCACTGTGAACGGAGGGCGAGTAGGGTTCAGGTAGTAAACTGGAAGATGGTGGAGTGGGAGGAGAGGCTCAAAGGGGGAGAGAGGAGAGGCTGCCTAGATGATCCGTTTTCATTGTGATACCACTTGACCGTCCACATCAAACACACACACACACACACACACACACACTCATACACAGACACACACATACACAAGCAATCTTTCACAACTATCTCCCCCCAGTCCCTCACACACAAACGCACACACGCGCAATATCTTAAGTACCTACCCCGCTTCCTCCTCCTCCTCCTCCTCCTCCTCATCTCTCTCTCTCTCTCTCTCTCTCTCTCTCATTCAGTCCGTGATCGGGTTCTTTCTGATATTATCGATCAGAGATCCGACAAGTCAAGATCGTTTTTTTTTTTCTCGCTTAGATTTCACCTGGCTTCGACTTTTTTCTGACCGGCCGACATCAATCGTTATCCTCCTCTTTTTGTTCTCTTTTGTCCCCCACCCCACCCCCCCTCCCCCTCTTCGTTATAGTCGTTGACCTGTCTTCCTTCCCACGCAGTTCTCTTTCAACATTACTATCAAAATAAGATCGTCGCTCTCATTATTTGTCTATTTTCGTTGGTTAGTTTATCTGTTATATATGTTTCTTTCATCCTTCCAGGACTCGAAATACCCACGCGCGGTCTGATTTGTCCGGGACAAATACACGTTACCGCGTACAAACAGAAATGCTCTCTCCACTTGTCCGTTTGCAACTAATTTTTGACTGCGTCAGTGAACGGACGACTGAGCTGTCACGTTTCAAGGCAGACGGATCGCACTTCCCTCCTCCCATTTTCACCTTGTAGCATCACAGTTACTATATCATAACGTCTCATGCTTTGTATGTTCATGTGGTTATGTTTTCGTTACATTTCAGTATATTGATTTTAGAATGTCCTTTTGTGTGAACCGGAAGTTTTTATCATTAGCAGTTGAGTTGACCCCAGACGTTGAAAGTAAAACAAATGTTGCCTTAATCAAAGTGTGTTCTTTTCGTTGCTTCAAACTTTCCACACCTCTAGTTCCCATCCCCTCATTTCCACCACGCGATTTTTTTTTCTAAGAATGAAACTCCTGCTGAGCGGTGTCTCACTGAGACATGGCGTATAAATGAAAGTTTCATCAGAGAAGGCAGGATTTGTGCTTGGTTTGCTTTCACTTTAAATGTATGTGGATGTAAATTGGATTGCTTTTGGAGAGAGAGAGAGAGAGAGAGAGAGAGATATTGTGTGTGTGTGTGTGTGTGTGTTGTCATTTAGTAAGATGAGTGTTCCAGCCCAGTATGTTGCTCTACATACGCGTGTGCTAGGTGTAGATCCATAGAGACAACTGAAGAAAATCAACTCTAAAACCGTTACCAGACAAGGCTAACAAATCAATAATTTACAGACTAACTTCCAAATGAGCTGCTTACTAACCGACTGATTGGAACCAAGCAGCATGGGGACAACTTTAATTACTAAATGAATTAAACATAAGAGAAGAGCAAGATGGCGTTGTAAGCATATTACAATAATTGTAGGCGAAAAAGGGGGAGATAAGTAGTATGCGTGAAAGAATGCATGCATGAACAGACTGGTAAGTGAATGAAGTCCTTTAAAATACGCACCATTTGCCAATTTGTATATTTATTCACTCACTCCCCCACACATTACCAGTTTCCCCCACTTGCAAATTATGATCAGTTTTCTTCCTGCATTCATTATAATGTGCTTACTCAGCTACCTGCTGTTATACTGAATTCTACTTTTTTTCATAGAGTAAACGATAATACTAACTCTAATATGAAGTAGTGAATTATCCACTATTTCAAATCATATGACAGCCCATCACTGCATTCAGTCAGCCAGACAGCCAGTTTATAATTCAGTCAATCACGCATTTCAAAAATCAAACAATGAAGCAGATTACGAGTCAGCAGAATTCCTCTAGGAACACATGTGCTTGACGCAGTCAGCATACTTGAAGCAACCAAACCGATACTTGAAGCAATCAAACCAGATATTAATGTAGTTTAGTACTGTAGCTGAAGTTCGGGATGAACAGAGGTTTATAAAAAGGTTCAAGGTTAAAGCCCCAAAAGCCTAATGGACGAAGGGTCAGTGAACTGGTGACAGGCCGGCATGACGGGTCCTATCCCTCTTCCTCCACCGCCGTAACCTTCCCTGACCTGACTCAAAATGCCTGTTGCATGTAAGGAGGGGATTTTCAGCCGTAACAGTTAGCCTCGTGGGTGGGTCGAATTCGCGACAGCCAGCTGCGCAGGCATACACTATAAACATCTTCTCGCGTGACAATAACCGTTTACTAGTCGAAAACACCCTTGGTTTAAAACACCAAACACTTGTTTACGAACCCCTATGGTCGTTACTTTAAAGTTTAATGTCTTTCTACTTGTCATCCATCTAATTTCTTCTGTCTGAATTTTATTTTTGTAAGACAGACGGACATACAGATGGACAGACTGATAGACAGAGACTCTTAAGGCTAAGGTTCTAGATCCAAAGAAATTTGTAATGTCAAGCCTCCGGCTTTGTAAACCGTCTAAGTGCGCATGCACTCATATGACCTGGGAATGCATACTAACTATAATCAAATAAACGATGGGGATTCAACCCAGCATGTTTGTCGTTCTTGTTACAGTTTGGTGGGGATCGCCATCTTTTACTTCAAATGAAATCAAAGGCGTGTTACGTTCAACTATATTTTTAAATGCGTAATATATGTGCACGGCAACATCTCTAATTATATGTAAGTCCCCGATTGCTAATTAGCTTTTCGGTTCAATGGGACGATCGTTTTTTAACCAGTGTTCTGTGCTTACAAATGTTGATTTAGCAATCTGAAGCGATCAAAGCTTAGTGCATTTTCGTTATTTGTTTCATTTTTGTTTCACCTGATAAAGACCTAAGAGGTCGAAACGCGTTGTGTTTTGTCTTGTGACTCGTTTGTCCACGTTTCTCTGGGCGGTTCGCTGACATTTATTTAAGATTTGATTTGATTGAATAATCAACATTGCCCTGAAGCAAAAAAAGAAAAAAACGAAACTCATCTTTTATTTCACCATCACAGGTCACGTCTTTCAGCTATCTTCATTCCGTTTGTTATATTTCAAATCATTCATTTCGCGTAAAATGTTTTCGCAGAATTAGCCCTAAAGTTATTGACCGTTAACCGCGTCAGAAAATGTTTTGGTTGGAAGAGATATCTAACTACAAGGTACCTTTGAAAATGATCACTGGAGTTTAACTTGGCAGCCAAGTTCCTTTAATACCAGTCAGCCTATCGTTCTATGAACATGTTTATAAAGCTTTTATATTTTCAACTCTGCCCACCGGCCAAATTTCCCATACACCGCATCTATCCAAATAGTTTTTTTGTTAATTCATGCGGCCCAGTTAGAATCACTTTCCCTGCATGCAGCATACACTGTACTTGTCCGGGAATTCTGATAAGATTTGTGTGTTGTAAAGGAAAGAAAGAGGGTGATGAGGAAGCGATATATATCTAGAGGGAAAGAGAGAGAGGTGGGGGGGGGGGGGGGGGGCAATACAAACAGAGAAAAAGAGAGACAAGAAACAGAAAGATACAGTCAAACAGACAGAGACGGAGAAAAAGGGAGAGCGAGAGACGGAGACAGTAACAGACAGAGACAGTCAGGTAGACAGAGACGGAGAAAAAGTGACAGCGAGAGACAAACATTGCACAGAGAGAGAGAGAGAGAGAGAGAGAGAGAGAGAGCAACAAGGCTGGAAATCTTTGGTCAGACTCCGACCAGCCAAGGCAGAGAGGGCGGAGAAGGGCAGGAAATGTACTTTCCCTGCAGAATGAATCCCTTGAGGGGCCGGGGAACTCGTTTGGATACGTTAGGATAAACACGGCAGAGACGATTCAGGTCAATTACGGGAACGGAGGTCGCACTGCAAGGCTTGAAAGTATGCACGAAAAGGGTTCAAGAAGGAGGTGGCGTATGCTATAGTTTGTTACGTTTTAGCGATGCAAATACGGCGAGTCATGGCAAGCGCGGTACAAAAGCCAGTTACGCAGACTCTGGTGAAGAAATGGGGCAAAAAAAAATGGCACATGCTCAGGACGTCACCAATCCAGCACCACTCGGGCTCGGACCTCAAATCCGCAGGGGAGATGGAGGAGGAGGGCAGACCTAGATAATGGCGGAAAAG
>JADBJO010006324.1:77500-80000 GCA_016801955.1 Conus betulinus | reverse complement strand
ATGCTCTGTACTCCCTGCACAGCGCCCTCTCTGCTTTCCACGGTCTCTTCCTCGTTCCTCAGGCGGTCAACCGTGGGCGACTTCAGCACCACGAAGTAGGCAAGCCAGTAAATCAGCACCACAGGGGTGGTCAGCAGAAAGGCGTACCTGAAATACACAGTAAGGTCCGTGATGACGACGAGGATGACAACGATGATGATGATGATGATGACGACGATCATGACGACATCAACAACGATGACGCTGGTAACAACGACGATCTCAACCATGATGACAACTATAAAGATGAGGATCATGATAATTTATGATAATGATCCCAGTGCCCGGAAATAAGCCAGTTTATCATCACCAGAGAAATGGTCCGCAGAAATAAAATGACAGGAAAGCCGCATGCATGTCGATGACAATGATGCTGACGACTATGATGACGACGATCATCATCATCATCATCATCATCACCATCATCATATCCCAGCACCACAAATTATTCTTGTTGTTGATAAAGAGCACGGGAATGCTCAGCAGTAAAGACATTTGCCAAATCTACAGTCACGACAAAATAATCATGATACCGATGACAAGAGTGTGAGATAATGTTGTTAATTAAAACAGACTTTCTAAAAACACATCAGAGTTTTTCGTTAAAATGTTTCTTTCATAAATACTTGGATCTGATGAAAATTGTCGATCTCCTTTAGTAACTGAAAAAAAAGAAAAAAAATCACATCAGGTGGCGATACCGATAGAAATGATGAAAAAGACTGGGTCGACCTCAACGTGGATCTCTCCTATCACTATGGCATTTAAAAAAAATCTATCAACAGATTCGGCAAACCAAAAAACTTGTCATTAACTACCATCATAACAAACTCCATCAGTAACTACAACCACCACCACGACAATTATCATCATGACAATCCATGTTATCGTCATCACCGTCACCACTGTAACTCGTTGTCAAACCGGTTTTCGGCTGTCGAACAGCGCTTGGGGAGTATCAGGTTTAATGGTTTGGTCACTGCATCTACTTCAACAGCCAAAGAATGTACTGTGTGGATATCTGGTCGCTCGGTTACAGAGCACTGAATTCACAGCCAGGCGTTGAGAGTTCGAATCCGTCTGTCGCCCTCAACATGAAAATTTGCACCTTCGTAGCCCATCTAAACATATTGCCGTTTTGGTGGTTGAGTGTAGTGTTCAATAGATGGATTAGTGTTAGACAGTCTAACCCCCCCCCCCCCCCCCCCCCCCTCCCTCCAACTCGTCCCTTTCCCTCGGATGGTTTTCTCGTATGTCGTATCTCCTTGGAATGGGTGTGTACTTGGTTCAGTACAAGATTAGTCAGACGTTGTGTTCAACCCTCTATGAAGCCTGACATCTACAGCAGTATTTTCGCATTAAACCTGAGACACTGGAGCCGAATGTGACTGGCTGTAGTGTTCAGTGCTTCGGACCCTGCAGCCCTTCTTCCTACGCCTTTTTGATCGCAATACTGAAATAATGAATGAAATGGTTACCTTCTCATTCAGAGTTCAATTCACATTATGTATCCCTAAAGGTTGCTGTGGATAGAAAATGCACCAAACGGCACAATGAATCCTGAGACTTTCATGAAGTTGGGTGTTAACAGACAAGCACCTGTTCCACAGCATGCTTCAGTTCAAAACAATTCTGCTGTGACAGAAATGTGCACCGTGACTCTTCTCTCTGTCTTCAATAGATCTGTGTAAACATCATACCCTCTCATTTTTTTGTGAAGCGAACAAATAATATACTTGGCAGTTGTTGTTTTCTGGGGAGGAAGGGTTCGTTAATGTCGGCAATACTTGAACATACGCGTCTAGAGTCTTACTGGATGGAGGTGGGGCGGGAAGATGGGGTGAGGTGCTACACGTGCAACACCAGGGACTTCAGTCGAGATAACATCATGCACGTAAATACAACCACAAAAACGCACATGGACATGCACGAATGCACGAACGCGCGCGCGCGCACGCACACACACACACACACGCACACATACACACACACACACATACATACACGCACGCGCGCGCGCGCGCGCACACACACACACACACACACACACACACATAAAAACAAGAGTCAGACACTGACAAAGAAGATCGGGAGGAAGGGCATGAGGCGGGGTCGGCGGAGTTGGGGGAGGAGATGTCGGGTAAGTAGGGCTTGCGGGTAGGAGTTGCAATGAGATGAGAGACCGGTGGACGAGAGAAACGCACACAGTGAAATATGATTAGCTGCATACACGGTTAACCTCCTCCCCCCCCCCCCCCCCACCTCCCCCAACAAGATTATGGCAGATAAGAATGACCATCCCTGGGGGCTGGAGGGGTGGAACAATTTAAACACCACATTTTTACCACGAGAGCGACAACACATTAAGACAGGCAGCGTTTTTTTATGCTGGGTGCCGTCGGGATTTGAACTTGAAACGCCTGATGCGAATTCAGGGGAACAAAAAAGAGAAGATTCGCCT
>JADBJO010006324.1:65000-67500 GCA_016801955.1 Conus betulinus | reverse complement strand
ATATATATGTAGACAGACAGACAAATATATAACAAGATAAACTGATTAACTGACTGATTGATTAATTGATCAATACGAAGATAAATAGATATACACGGCGTAATTGAAAAACAAAGATTTTTTTCACTCATTTCAAACAACACCTAAAATAGAATGTCAAATTATGTACGTTTGAGCATCTGACTATTCGCCCTTACGTGCTGTAATGCGCCAAAGGCCCATACCATAATCATCTTAGTTGCTTTTGAATGTGTTAACTGTTTACGTTTTTTTTTTTTTTTTTTTTTTTTTGCGAATGTTTGCAACATAGTTAACAACTCGAATGTCACTCAATGTCCATCGTATAACTGTCATTTCCGTTATGTCACTGGGCTACTTGATCAAGTGACTGGCTGGCCGGCTTTCTTGTTGACTGGCTGACAAACTGGTCAGCTGACTGATTTGTCGTGTAGACTGACCGACTGGCAGGCTGAATGACCGGTGCACTTGCTGGCTGATTGACAAACTGACAAGATTGGCTGACCGACTGATTAGCTAGCTGGCTGATTGTCCGGCTGGTTGACTATTTCGTCTTAACAATCTGGCCGGCTGCCTGAGCTGAACCACACTGAGTGGCGGAGTGACTGGCTGGCTAGCTGACCGCTACCGGAAAAGGCCGGATGGATGACGAACAGAGCTGACTGCTGGCCTACTGATCGATCGGCTAGCTCGTGGAGCAATCGAATGGCTGACTGTGTGGCTGACTGACTGTCTCACTGGACAGACTGCTTGGTTCACTGACTGACTGTTAACTTAATACCTTGCTAAATGTGTGGCCGACTGATTGACCGTTGGCGGCTGACTGATCGTTCCCACTAACTGATTGGCTAAACGAATTGGCTGGTAAACTGATCGCCCAATTGGCTGATTAATTGATCGGCAGGCTGACTGATTAGCTGGTTAATTCGGCTGACAGACTGACTTTCCAGGTCTCTCTGACTGACTGACCGGTTGACAGATTGACCAATTCGCAGGCTGACTAGTTAACGGGCTTACTGATTGTTCGGACGATTGTCTGGCCCGACTGGTTGACAGCCTGGAAACCTAACTGACCTCCACACTGAGTGGCTGGCTGCTTGGCAGGCTTAGACAACGACGAAAGAGTAAACAAAACAAACAGTGAGGTAAACTTTTCAACTCTCACCTGACATTTCCATTAGACCCTCGTTAAGGGGAAGCCAATCACGTTGTGACTTTTCCATGGGGGGCAGACAAGTTAACGACAGAGAAGAGAAGAAGAACACAAGCAACTGCTTAGGCTTGACATTTTCCCGGGTCTTTGCAGGTTCTAAGTAAACGAGTTCCATTAAACTTCGTGCTTTCGTGGTTATCAACACGGGCCATTGCAGGGAAGAGATACAGGCCAGATAGGAAGTCTGGACCTCTTCGTACTCAAAAGTGCATGCATGAGTTCAGTTTCAGTTTCATCACGGAGATGTCACTGCATACGGATTAGTCCATCCATGCACGCTACACCACATCCGCTAAGTTTTGAGACCACGCTGCGCGTGAAAGCTGATGGGTAAATGAATGAATGTCTGAGATATGAGAATTTAAGAAAAGGGTGTCGTGGCTACGACTGAGCAGAAGTCTGATCTATGCATTAGCCCAACCGGCTCGTCCGACCTTAAGTACCTAACATTGGCTGTGCCGTTATTGTCACACAAACACACACACACACACACACACAAAATACATGCATGACATATCAATGCATAAATCCAGACAGACATACACGTGTGCACATGACACGGCTCTGCACCCCTCCGCTTACCATAAAACGACGTTCCAACAACCCAGTTCAAATGAATTCCCATTATATCTCCGCCACTAGGGAACAGTGTCCCCCCTGTTCAAGCTGGTAGGATTAACGAACCGATCTTTAACACATTCCCGTAAATGTCGACACAAACATCCCCCGCTATATTTAATACAACCAGTGTCTTAATTTGATGGCATCCGACACGCATTCTCGCCATGTGTTCCAGGTCTCATTTCCGTGTCAATAATACAAATATGCGTGCGTGCGTGCGTACGTGCGTCCGTGCGCGTGTGTGTATGAGCGTGTGTGTGTGAATACTGCAATTTCTAAATTTGAATGAAAACCATTAATTGTTACAGTCATTCATGGAATTTCTTGCTGACTGATGCATCCGTTTGGATCAAGAACTGGTCTGGTATCATAAATAACGAATGTATACTCGTACTGTCTGCTTCTAACGACAAACTTTCCTCTTTCAAATTTGTACGTTTAAAATCATTGTTTCTTTGTATTTGTTTGAGATGTTTTTTTTTTAATTTTCACTGCCTTCTCTATATTAGAGTTCGTTCTCTTCATTACTTTTATAGAGCAGAACGTTTCAGTATAATCCGCTGACGATTTGTCCTTATTATTTGATGAACCTTTCATGCTCCCCCCCCCCCCCCCCCCCCCCCCCCCCCCGTATTCCTGGTTTGTTTA
>JADBJO010006324.1:32500-60000 GCA_016801955.1 Conus betulinus | reverse complement strand
AGAGTGATAGAAAGAAACAGAGAAAGAGAGGGACTGGCATATGACGGCAGCGAGGAAGCGAGACAGACAGACAGACAGGCAGACAGACAGAACAGACAGAAAGAGAAGAGAAAGCTACTGACAGTAAGAGACACGAGAGAACACACACACACACACACACACACACACGCCGCACACGCGCGCACACGCGCGCGCGCGCGCGCTTTCATTACACACGCAATAGGCCAAGGGTACCCCTGCACAGGGATTCCAGGTCAGGAAGTGGGTGGGTGTCGAAGGAGATAGGGTCAGTAGTGGGTATGGTGTAGGAGAACAGCCAAATATGCTGACATCAGCAGTCAATGATATTCACATGTATAAAGTAACCACAGCACTGAGAAAGAGCTAATGAAAGTCAAAGATAGACGACAGACAGAGACAGACAGACAGAGACTGGTAGGCAGACAGAAAAACACAGAGAGAGACAGACAAACAGACAGAGAAGGTGTTGTGGTGCGGGGGGGGGGGGGACAGAAAACAGAGACAGGAAAATGAGACACAGACAGAGACAGAGAAAGTGGAGGGAAAAGAGAGAGAGAGAGAGAGAGAGAGAGAGAGAGAGAGAGAGAGAGAGAGACAGACAGACAGACAGACAACACAGAAAAAAAATAGACAGACCGGCGGGCAGACAGAAACAGATAGACCGACAGACAAACAGAAACAGACAGATAGAAAAAAAACAAACAGACAGATGGACGGACAGAGACACCAGAGCCAGAGGCGGATATTGAGAGTGACAGTGATGTGAAGACTGATAAGAGAGGTGCAGAGGTATATCGATCGTACTGACTTGGTCAGGTTGTGCAGCTTTCTCGTCCTGGTTGCTTCCTTGGCCACCGTACAGCCTGTAACACACACACACACACCACACACACCACACACACACACACACACACACACACAACACACACACACACAAACAGAGTCAAGTTCGACGATCCTCTAATCCCTGTGGCAGCAAAGACGACAGTGACGCACAGCATACCCAAAACTTATTTTACATGCACAATTGGAACATGCATTCCTAGAGAATGGGGCAGACCCATACTGGGCTTTCCCTAGGAGAGACACAAACGACTAAACACACGTCAGCTGAGATAAGACTTATTTCCCTCAAGACTCCCAGTTTTACTGTCAATTAGGTGCACTGGTAAAATGTGCATCAATACAGCGATGCAAGTGTGTAAAGGGGAGAGTATGTAAATAAGAGTGTGTATGCGTTGATGTGTGCGTGTGTGTGTACGTGTATGTGTGTATAATTGTGTGTGTGTGTGTGTGTGTGTGTGTGTGTGTGTGTGTGTGTGTGTGTGTGTTGCTATTGTTATTATGTCATTTTTTAAACATCCGTTTCCAACAGATAGTCGCCACCAGCTACACAAAAATAGTAACAGGCTATACTTAAGAAAACACACACACACACACACACACACCTACAATATACATGGTTCAGATACATACACACATATACATACACACATGCGCGCGGGTGCGTGCAGGAACATGCTCACGCAAACCCGCAGGTCACACACACACACACACACACACACACACACACACACACGCCACACACGCGCGCGCGCACATGCACACACACGCAACAGGGCACACACACACACCACACCACACACACACACACACACACACACACAACACACACACACACACACACATACACACACACCGTACGTACGTATTTACTGGTACACACGCTTGGGACTGTGCCCACACACACCTATGTACATATATATATATATATATATATATATATATATTATATATATATATATATATATATATATAAGCACACGTGTACACTCACCACTCACCGCACACACATACAATAATAATGGCACAGACAGTGTTAGGTAGGTAAGCCTACTCGAGGTCTGACCAGCGCGTTGGGCTAATGCGCAGATTACACGTTTGCAAAGTCGCAGCCATGAGACCCTCTTCTTAAATTCTCACAACTTAGTCATTAATTCATATATCCATCAGCATTTAATCGTACACTGTGTGGTCTCGAAAAATCAGCATATGTGGTTTAGCGTATACGGACTAGTCCGCACGTGCGACACCTTAATGAAACTGAAACTGAACGTGCGTACTTCCAAACTAGATAAACTTGCTTACGTTCAGCTGAACTTTTCGTTTTTTAAAGAATAATTGACATAATCAGAATTTTCACAAACTTGTTCACTTCCAGGCCATACAAATCTATGGGTTCGCTCTCTATCTTCCTCCTCTTTCCCCCCATTTTTTTTTCTTTTTTGTCTTTTTTTTCCCCCCATTTTATTGAATATGGCTTCTTCTGTACTCTCCCCCCCCCCCCCCCCTTCCCCCCATGTACAACATGACAATAAATAATGCAACAGATTCACCTGTCTAATGACAAAATAAATTGTGGAAAGTTAATTAGTGTGTCTAGATTTATTGTCGCTCTGGAATCTAGATTTGTTCGTTGCCAGTGCTTACTGATTCCGTTGCTGTTGTTGTTGTTGTGGTGGTGGTGGTGGTGGTGGTGGTGGTGGGTGGTGGTTGTCGTCGTCGTTGTTGCTCCGTCAGTTGTGAACAAATTAGGCTGCTTGGGTTTTTCACGTGCTAGTGTCGTACAACTCTAATTACAAAAAAGATTATGCCCCATGATTGAAATTAACCCGTTCACCAGCCGCCGTGCTGAAGTGGTTAGCGTCGCGGACTCCCGGCCGGGAGGTCGTGGGTTCGAATCCCATCAGAAGTCATGTGGGTTTTTCTGCCCCGACCGGCTCCTGCCCAGAGTTGAGCTGCTACGGACTCAGTTGGGAAGACTGGGACCACACAGTCGAGTTTCATCCACTTAATGGATGCGTTTCTGAGAGTGTTGCTCAAATTTTCCTGACCAACACTGCAGGTGCCTGTATCTCTCAGGCCTGGTCGACGCCGGATATATTATGAAAGGAAGCGTAGAGTACAGCCCTGTCATGTGGTCTCAGACCGAAATGGAAATCCGTAGCATCATCTTAATCATCCTCATTCTCATCGATCACCATAAAAAAATGTCTCAAATTCTGCGGCCCTTCATGCCCTGCTCTCATGGTGACCTCAATTTCGATGTCCTCTCCACGTCTGTGGCCTTGGTTTGGTTTTCCGTCGGGGTCACCGTATCGGCGGGTCCATGGGGGCTGTCGTTGGGACGGACGTGGTGGCGCCCTCTGGAGGGAGACAGCTCACTCACGCCGGCTCCGCGACTAAGCAATTATTGTCGTCAGTAGGGGGCTTAGTAGGTGGTGTCTGCAAATGTTAGATCAGAACAGGCGCCACTGAAACACCACCGAAGTGACTCGGCAGCAGTGCAGTGTCTCCTCCGGTGGGTTGCCTCTTGACGACTTGATACTGACTGCTCCCTGTGGATTGCCGGTGTCGGGGCTGCGGCGGGGCCGACCGGGCTGTGGCTGTAGACGGGGTGTCGGAATGAATGGCGTGGGTGCAATGCCTCTGAGGTGGCGCTGAAGTTGTGACAAAAAAAAAAAAAAAAAGAAATTAACCCGCTCGACATCATTCGTTCTATCCCAGCGACTCCCGGCGCCACCTAATTTTGACAGTCACTCTCTTCAAAAACTTGCCAATTCAACATGTTGACGCTATTCTCCTACTTCTCGAGTTACTAAATCAAAACGAATGTAGCTGTGTCTTCGGAGCTGGTTTTTTTTTTTCCCGCAATGGAGAGCTGTAAACCTTTACAGTAACTTCCCTTGAATTGATGTCGACATGAGGTATTGACTCCGGGTCTGCATGTAGCGTGATGCCACTCTGATGCTAAAAGGGTTAAACTGAACTTAATGAGCAGCTTATAAAATCGAGAAGGCGAGGCAGTTCTCGAGAACAGGTATAGATGACAAACCTCCTGACGGTAATCGCACATACACTCACAAACACACGCGCACGAGCCCCCCCCCCCCCCCCCCCCCCCCACCCACCCCCCACCCACACACACACACACACACACACACACACACACACACGCACACACTACACACACACACTTTTCTTATCATCGACGTCGCCACCGGCAACACAAAAATAGTAACAGGCTATACTTAAGAACACACACACACACACACACACGCGCGCGCGCGCGCGCGCGCGCACACACACACTTACTTGTGTTCAAAACCCCACAAGTGGATTCCTTACATTCTCAAAAGCATTTTGATTTGATCATCATTCAAGGGAAGCAGGCAAACATAATACAGACCTTATCAGTTGTAAGACTAAAATAACGAACATGAGCAAAATTTGAATACTCCAGACAAGTTCTTGATTTTTTTTTAAAATTTTTTTCTTTTTTTTTTTTAACGAACAGCACTGATATCGAAATATACTTGTGATGCACATGTGTATTTTTTAATCAGTCACAGAAGGTCGAGATAATTTTAGAAGTATTTCGGCAAATAAATATGATGGGTTATATGACCTATAGAAAATGGTTTTCTGAAAAAAAAAGTAGCCTTATGAGGGGAAATAAATCCCACTCGTCGCGTTGGTGATTAATTTGCGAATAGCTAGCGCAGTTGGTAGAGCGCCGGACTCGTTATCCTGGTGATCCTGGGGCTGCGGGTTTGAATCTACGCCGAGCCGTTTCGGTTCAGGAGGTATTTTTCCCTCGGAGTTAACACCGATTCTGACTCCACTTTCTAGGTTCTGTGTGAGAGCGAACGCATTCTCTTGCGCACACGTAAAAAACCCATCACCAATTTTCGAAAAAGAGAAGGTCAAAATTGGCGTTAGTATGGAAGACACGTATGTCATATATGCTCAATGAAACTCTAAGACATAATCGAAAGTCCGAGTGACTGATGTTAGACAGAATGACACGGGAAATGAATACAACGAATAATTAGCGCTTACAGACATCTTTTCAGTCGGCTCTACTCAGGTGGCAGCTCTTTGTCTGAACGTGAGCGTGGACTGTAAAGCCCCTAAAGCGTGGTCTCAAATCGAGGATAGGTACTATGTAAGTATGATGATGATGATGATAATGATGATGACGATGACGATGCTGCTGCCGCTGATGATGATGATCATGATAACCCACTTTGCCCGTAATGAACACACACACATACACACACACAGAGAGAGAGAGAGAGAGAGAGAGAGAGAGAGAGAGAGAGAGAGAGAGAGAGAGAGAGAGAGAGAGAGAGAGAGAGAGAGAGAGAGATAAACGGCCAAACACAGACAGACAGACAGAATTCTGGTTTATACTGGCATTCAGCCTTGATCTGGCTTCCATTTTCACCTGGGCTATGAAACTGTACGACGTTCTCACCTCCCCAACCCCACTATACCACCCCCGCGCGTCCCTTCCACACACCCGCCCCCGAGTTCCCCAGTGCGCACACACATGAACGAAACAGAGACCTGCATGTACCACACACGATTCCACAAAAGAAAAATTTAGGGGAAAAAAACCCACAGAAAATCATGGTCAAAAATTTGCAAGTTAACACCATCTACATCCCCTCTTTCAACACCAGTGGACCTAGTAGCAAAGAAAGAACGATGCTGAACGAAAAAACGTCGCTGAGTGTGTGTGTGTGTGTGTGGGTGTGTGTGTGTGTGTGTGTGTGTGTGTGTGTGTTTTAAGCTTGTTTTTTCAAAGAGATAAAAAGCAGTTTAAACATTTTCGTCAGAATTAGCCAGATGCATTGCCCCCAGAATAAAAAAAAAGGTAAAAAACGACAACTGGCGAATTCGTGACGTTTCACGAAATCCAGCTCGTATTTCTTAATCCACATTCCCAGCTTTCATTTTCCTTTCAACGTGACTTGTCATTTTAGAGGCGCATCCGGAAAGCGTGAACATGTGATCACACTCCCCGCGTGCACGCGCGCGTTCGCGTGTACACACATGTGGACATGTACGCGTGGGCGCAAGTCGTAATGTGATCGCGCGTAAGTCCGTGCTCATACGACACGGTGTCTGAAAAAATAAAAGGTGAATTCATAGTGGTATGAATCAATATGTGTATTACGGTTGTATGGAACAAGTATGTAGCAAAGGAAAAGTATGGGGACCTGATTTTTCGTTATCGTGAAAACCGTTTGCAGAGATCTTCATGTAAAAAGGGATTGGGGAGGTAGGAAATGGGCTAGTGGTGGGTTGAAAAGGGAGTTTCTTCTTCGTACACTCAGACAGGAACCCCAAAGGCACTGACGAAGGCTGTTGTAAGGCGGAGGCCCTCCAGGGATCCATAGAGCTTCTCCCTCGTCGATGTGTCGGCAGGCCAGGTCTCTGCTCTTGGCTTTTTGTGTGGGACAGTTCTGCAAGAAGTGTTCCAGAGTCATTGGGGCTGTACCGCATGGGCTCCCTGAAGACTCGCCAATGTGGTATTTTGTGAACATGTGATGTTTGAGTCTTGAGTGCCCGATAATCAGTCTCACAGTGCTCACTTGGTCTGGTCTGGGCAGCAGATAGTATGCATCCTTCTTGTTGACGTCTGGGTGCTGCTCAAGCCATCTTCTTTTCTTCTGCTTCTCCTTGATAATGCTTTAGGCTTCTTCAAAGGAGACTTCCCGCTCCAATTTGGGCTGTGCTGTCCACCTTCCTTTGCCAGTTGGTCAGCTTCCTCATTGTCATGTATGTTGCAGTGTGAGGGTATCCACTGGATGATGGGTGTTCACAGTGGACTGCTGCAGAATGGCCAGGGCAGAGACAGGGAGTCGAGAGGGCGTTTAAGAACATGAAAACAATAGACTGACAGTACCGGATATCAGTTGAGTTCTGTCTGTGGACAGAAGGATGTGTTAGCTATGCCTGGGTTGAACAGACTTTCATATCATAGATAAAACTTGTCTGCGGTGAGGATCCACCTATGACAGGAACTAACGCTTAGATTAAAGACTGGAAAAGACATAAAAGAGTAAGGTAGAGGAAGCAGATACGAGCTGGGACAAAAGGATATAAGCAGACTGGTGATGACCCAAAGCTTAAAATAGGAGATGAAGAAAGTCGCACTGAATGCAAGTTGAAAAACTGGTCCTTACCAATCAATTTTTCATATATGATTAAACAGGTGTGGCTTTACCACTTTCACCTTTGTACATTCATCACTTCAAGTGATCAGTTTCATACCATGATAAAAGGAAAAGGGGCCATAAAGATTCATAACGAAATACACAGATCCACGAGCACGCTCGCGCACACACATAAACATAGACGCACGCAAACATACGCGTACAGAAACACACATGCGCGAGTACGCAAAACGGGCACACACACACACACACACACACACACCACACACACACACACACACACATACACACGCAAGCACGCACGCACGCACACGCACACACACACACACACACACACACACACACACACACACGCACATGGAGTATAATCTTACTGACCAAAAACAATGTAGATACTGGAGCCAAGGAGACCGGCCATGCCTGTACCACTGGACCAGGCGTTCACCAGGTGACTGGGGTACAGTGACAGCATACCCAGGGTCACACTGGCAAGTAGCAGAAACAAGGTACATACAGCGATGAAATACGGTATCATTTTGGCTTAGACAAAAGTCGGCGGCCGCCGGTAGATCGTCTAAATCTGGGAATTCTAAAGTAGAGAGACATAGCAATTTATGTCTACTTCAGACTTTTATTTCCTTCAGGAAGAAGAACTGGACGTGTGCAATGGAAACTTAAAAAAGCATTACCACTTTCAAAAAGCCACTGCACAGTCAAATATCACATAGATTAAGAATGGGACGCACACAGGCACACGCGCACGCACGCAAGCACACACACACACACACACACACACACACACACACACACAACACACACACACACACACGCACGCATAGATGCATTTAATTGGTCAAGGCAGGGCTTCAGCTGCCTGTGACATAATCTGCGTCCTGCGTCCCGTTGAATTAATCATCAATGAACAACAACGAGTCCTAAAATCAATTAAACATAAATGTAGGTGACACATTTGTTATCGATCAAAACTTCAATGTTTGATTTTGGGCCTATAGCAAAGAGAGAGAGAGAGGAGAGGGGGGGGGGGGGGGGGGGAAGGGGGGGGGGGAGGAGAGAGAGAGAGAGACAGATTGCCAAACAGACTGACTGACAAGAGAGAAGACTAGACAGACAGACGCTAGAAACAGACGGACAGTGAAAGACAGAAAGTGTGTATGAGAGAGAAACACACACACAGACACTCAGTCAGATAAAAGAGAAATAAGATAAATGGGGAAGAGAGACAGAGACAGAGACAGACAGGGAGACAGACCGTGACAGAGACAGAGACAGACATAAACAGACAGTCGGACAGACAGACAGCGATAGAGACAGACTGACAGACACACACACATACATACACACATGCGCGCGTAATCAGATATAAGGAAGAAGAAGGCAGAGGGTAAAAAAAACAACAAAAAAAAAAAAACAACTTACTTCTCCCCAAAGGCAGCTGTTGCTGCTCCCACCACGACCTGCATGAAACATGATCTATCGTCATCGTTATATGATGCCCGTCGATTTTCCAATATAAAACACCTGTTCTATATGCTCATTGTGCTACTTTACCATTGTCGCCTGACAGTGCCATTAACAGTCGCCTTATGACATTGATTTTTACAGAGTGCCTCAACTTAGGTTCTTGAAGTATACATGCACTTACAAACAAGCGATAGGTTCTTGAAGTATACATGCACTTACAAACAAGCGATAAGTTCTTGAAGTATACACGCACTTACAAACAAGCAATCAACCTGGTTTGACTATATCATGAAAAAATGTACAGCATGACAAAATGCACGTCCAATAACTTGGATAAACATAACAGGTTAAGAAAAACAACTGACAGAGAACATTTCCTAAATTTCTCTGCACAATGCCGGCTTATTCTCTCTCCTTCTCTCTCAACATCGTGAAGAATCATCTGGACGCCACTGCATGTGGTCTGCATGTGGTCTCCTTGTTTGTGTGTTAGTCCACAGTTTTTTTTGTTTGTTCTTTGTTTTTTTTTTGTTTGTCTTCCCTCTGTTTCCCTTCGTCAAGAGTTCCCTGGAGGACTGTTTCAGCGAGGCTTTTGGATCTTGTTATGCGGCGATATAAAAGTAGTTGTTTGCATGACTGATGCCACCAGATCGTCACGTGGTCCGACGTGTTGCTCGATGTTCTTGGCGTACTTCCTCATTTATGTGGCTCAAGATGTGTCCTGAATTTCCCGTACTTTATGATAACAGCTCATTTCCATGGCTCGGAGTTTTTCTTCCAGGTCCTTTCTGAGGGTCCATGTCTCGCGTGTATACAAGAAGATGAAGAACTACCAGTCCACGTGGAAGCCTCATTTTGTGGGTCATGGAGATGTTACCATATGGACAGTTCTAACATTGGCTTTGCTGCCCTTGAGAAATTTTTGGTATGAATCTTGCATTGCCAATGATGGATCCCGGATAAATTAACTATCTAATTAAAAGTTCCTAGCTTCTGACAATGGACTGTTATTTCAATAATGGTGATCTTCTCGGTGCTGGTCCCCACGCTTAATCTTCTCGGTGCTGGTCCCCATGCCCACGCAATACCTCGTCGGTGTTGATGTTTCATCAGATTAGACTCTAATATTTGACAAGCTTAGCGAGTTCTTGTTCACTGCCTGCCTGACCATCGAAGTATCTGCGAAGCGAAGGGACGATGGTCTTCCTCCTTCGACGTCTATGCTGACATGACCATCTGGTGCATCAGTTCTGATACGTTCCAGGAGTGCTGACAGGTGTTGGAAATAAAAGGCAGCCGTGTCCAGGGACAGTTGTAGGATGGACACGCGCGTTCCACCGTGCGTCCAGTATGTTCTGGACACTCATGTAGCAGCATGTGTTGGGGGAATTTACTTCCAGCTCACAAACCATCTAGTTTTTGCATGTTAAATTTACACAATTCTCGTGCTTAATTTTGATACGCCAATGGTGTGGGCGGGCAGGAGGGGTGGGGGTGGGGGGTGGGGGGTGGGGCTGTCTTGCCGTTTAATTCTTGGTTGCACGACTCTGAAGGCGACAAAGACTGTTCGCTCCATAAAGTACCTAACGAAGGTGGGGGTGGGGGGAAGATTATGAATTCACTTACGCATTGATACGGAATGTGTTGTCTGCTGAAGAAGCCCCCGTCGTTCTAAAAGTTATTTTATCAACCAGTGGGAAAAGGCTCTTTACTGTGGCCAGTCAAAACGCTGCTACTACCGCTACTACAACCATAACGCACTCAATGAAATAGCTGCAAAGTAAGACGACTGCAGGTGGAAATCTAAACAAATCTTAAATAAATGATAGCGAACCGCCAAGAGAATGTGGACAAACGAGTCACACGCCTGCCTACCTTGCGCTGAAGAGTGAAGAGATCTAAGCTAAGTAATAAATTCGTTCATTTTCGTTGTCCTATTTGTTTATGTCTTGCCTGAAGAAGACCTAAGAGGTCGAAACGCGTTGTGTTTTGTCGTGTGACTCGTTTGTCCACGTTTCTCTTGGCGGTTCGCTAACATTGATTTAAGACACCCAAAAAAAAAAAAAAAAAACGCACTCAACCAATCATGTCGACGTCTGTAGATATGCGTGTGTGTGTGTGTGTGTGTGTGTGTGTGTGTGTGTGTGTGTGTGTGTGTGTGTGTGTGTGTGTGTGTGTGTGTGTGTGTGTCCACGTCGAAAATGCGTTTGTCATCTTTTGCATTGTGTACTGTTGCTTTGCACCACGTTTTATGTGCTCATTTGTATCTTGCGTAGACTACTGGAAGGTCTTGCAAGGTCTCTTTTGTTTTCGTTTGCACACATAACAATGTTCATCAGTCTGTCTTTCTTTTCATGATTTCTTAAACTTTGTTGTTGTTATCTTCATCTCGCACAAGTGCAGGCTTTCTTTTTCAAAAAATGGATTAATGTGTGTTGACATAACAGTATGATCCGTTTCAGAACATGTGTTTTAGGGGGAACTAATAATAATAGCCGAAGTTACCAATTTAGGTATGGCGTAACACAATAATTGTACAGTCTTCAATTATTGCACATCGGAACAACTCTCTCTCTCTCTCTCTCTCACACACACACACACACACACACACACACACACACACCACACACACACACACACCGTGTGCGTCGTGTGTTGAAGTCTTCTGTGATGTGACGTGCATGTGGCGTGATCTCGGAGTATTTGTCCCTTTGTGCGCGTACGTACGCTTGTATGTATATGTATAGTGGAAGATAGGAGGTGGGATTATATTTGTGTCATAAGTGCAATCCTGCTTGTTGGCGTGAGCACGAACGCATGAAGTGAACTGCGTGTGTGCGTGTGTGTGTGCGCGTGTATATGCGTGCGTGCCTTCCTGCCTGCCTGCGAGCATACATGGGGTGGTGAGTGAGTGAGTGAGTGAGTGCGTGTGTGTGTGTGTGTGTGTGTGTGTGTGTGTGTGTGTGTGTGTGTGTGTGTGTGTGTGTGTGTGTCCGTCTGTCCGTGAGTGCGTGCACGTGCTGGAACTGTATGTGGGTATTTGTGTGCATGTACGTATTTGCTATCATCGATAGAATGGGAGAATGAACTTAGACAAAAAAGGCACGGGCACTACGAGTTAGAAACAGTGAATCTGAATACTCACAATGCATGCGAGGGCAAATCCAAATGAAAAAGCATAAGCAACACCAAACAAACCTGAAATATAACGACAAATTTTGAAATTGCAAACACATGCAAATTCACTACAGACAAACAACAAAGTCAGATTAGTTTTGGACGAGTGGGTAATCTTTTTACAAATAAAAAGTGTCATTAAAATAAATAAATAAAAAAGAATCCACAGCCCTAAGTGAATGCTACAAAACTTTCATTTAATTCCTCTTAACAAAGTGGATTCATAACAGATTTTCGTACGATTTCAGACCTGAAGGGAGAAGAGAGCGAGAAAACTAGGACGGAAAAAGACAGGTGTGGGGTGGGGAGGAAGAAAGGAGGCACAGAGAGAGAGACAGGGACAGAGAGACAGACAAACAGACAGACAGGCAGAGAAGAGAGAGAGAGAGGGGAGAGCTGGGAGCAGAAAAGACTGACAGGAATGAGTGGGGTGGGGCTGGGAGGACAAGGGAGTAAAGGAGGGGGCGGTGTAGTGGAAAATATCAAAGTTCAACTGAATACATGAGAGCTTCTTTCTTTACCCCACGCTTTCATAAAGAAATAAGGCACAAAGAGAGTGAGCGAACAAGGAGCGAGCAAGCAAGAGAGGGGGAAGAGAGAGAGAGAGGGGGGGAGAGAGAGAGAGAGAGGGGGAAGAGATTAAGGAACAAGTGATCACGAGACACAGGCAAACAGATACAGACAGGCAGGCAAACAGACACATTGACAAGCAGGCTGATAGACAGATGACAGACCGGCAGCCACACAGACAGATGGGTCGGAAGGGGGCTGGGAAGAGACAAACACACACCGACAAATACGTAGACATAGGGATCTGTGAGAGGTCACAGTACAAGTCACGAGATCTGTCCACTCACCCAGCACATCAGCACCCCATTCACTACATAACGTAGAGAAAATGGCACCGACAGCAAGACGAACGTGTTCAACGCTGCTGCAATGACAACGAAAAAAAAAAAAAAAGTATTTAACAATCGTTTACATTATCCCTGAAAATGCGGCAGGCACTACAGGCAATGTGGGGGAGGCGAGATGACAGGTGGGAAGGGGTGTGGGTAACAGTAGAGGTGTGGCATTATTTTGTTTTGCGTGGAGTTTACTGAAAACACGAACAGTAAAATGTCAAAGTCAAATATGCTGTTGCTTTTTTTTCCGCGTTAATGTTCATATAATGTTGTTTTTTTTTTTCTTCTTCCAAGTAACTGAAACCACATTTAGAGCACTATAATCGATGGCGATTATTATCGTGTTTGGTACTGCTAGACACTGTAGAAACACCACAGAGTTTAAAAGATAGAACAAACCACGTTAGGAAAGTTAACAAAGTAACTCATACAAGTAAGAGAATTTATTTTCCTGCTGCATAACAAACAAAAACAAAAACTTCCGGATACATGTAATAACAAAATAACACACAATGTAATAACAAATAAAAACTTCCGGATACACATACATGGCTGCATATCAAATTCTGTTCAGCAGCCATAATCCTAGACTGGACATGGCATGGGGCAAGGGGAGGATGAAAACAGATCTGGTTAACAATACAGTGTGACAAATCAATGTTTTCAAGAGACGGAAATGCACCTACACCCAGAAAACACCACTCACACCATTATCAATGCTTATGCTGTTCATTTCAGGCTAGAAAAAGATTGGAACTAAATGCAGACACGTTTATAAAACAGGGAAAGGCGAACAAGCTGTTATTCTTTCATAGAATATTTGCTTTTTCCCTTGGGAATGTGTTCAACGCATCAATTCCATGACGGTCCGTGCATTTAACCCGAGTTTTTAGTTTACCTTCGATCCGGCTACTCTCCGAGACATGTTCCCACTTAACTTGTTCATCATGAATCAGTCCAATTGTTTTTACTGTATATTTACCACTTAAAGGGGACAAAGAACTCATCTCTTTGAATTCTGAATCACGCCTGCTGCATGTGCAGCAGTGACAGACGAGTTTGTTTATTCCCCCTCTTCGCCTAAAACCCAAGACTTTTCAACATTGCTCATCCAAATGAATTTAGGCCTTATCACTAGGATATGGAAAGAAAATCAGTCAACTAAGAAATATATCGTGGCCTATTAAAGCATAAAGTCAGTACTTGAAAAAATTCTGTCTGTCTGTCTGTGTATTTTCCGTGCATACATCTGCGTCTATGTCGTTCCCAATATTTCCCTGTGAACCTGTTTGCCCGTACATACTATTTGCACGAGTGTGTGTGTGTGTGTGTGTGTGTGTGTGTGTGTGTGTGTGTGTGTGTGTGTGTGCGTGCGTGCGTGCGTGCGTGCGCGTGAGCGTGCATTTACGTGCATACATGTGTGCATGTGTGTGTGCGCGCACGCGTGCATAAGTGTGTGTGTGTGTGTTAGTATGTAAGCGCGCACGTGAAAAGAAGATATGGAGAGAGAGAGAGAGAGAGAGAGAGAGAGAGAGCGTGCGTGCGTGCGTGCGTGCGTGCGTGCGTGCGTGCGTGCGTGCGTGCGTGCGTGCGTGCGTGCGTGCGTGCGTGCGTGCGTGCGTGCGTGCGTGCGTGCGTGTGTGTGTGTGTGTGTGTTCGCTGAATATGTGTTTGTTCAGTCTTAATTGTTTTTTTTTCAACAGATAATGGACACTTCCCTGTGTCGTGATAATCAATTAATTCTTAGTTCTTCGACTGAAAAGAAAAACATACTATCAAAATTTGAACTGTACTTTTTCCATCAATGCTATGCTTTCAAATTCCAAAATTTCACACCAGTACAACAAAACAGGTTCAAAAAGTTTGTCCAACACATCTAAAACTATTGCAAATGGGAGATTTCACACTCTGGCGATTTTAAATAAGCAAAACATGGCTTTTGTCCACTATCAAAATGAGCTTTTGTGGCGATGTTGACACTTCCATCGTAAGTGAACTCAAAACCTAAAAGAGTCTACTGTCTCAAGATTTTCATTCTCATAATCAAAATTTAAATGAAATGAGGCAGGGAACAGTAAACAATAAACAAGTGGGGTAACTTTTGCTCCCATAAGAAAACCTAACGGAGTAACTTTTATTCAAGACTGGCACAGCCTTTTAAACTTGAATAAAGTCAGACAAATACAAAGACGAACAATCTAATAGTGGGGGATAAAACAAGCGCAGGCCAACAACTCCTCTGTCATCATAGTAATGACTTGGCAAAGATTTGGACTTGGGGGGGGGGCGAGGTTGAAGATGAAGAGAATGGGAAGATAACATTAAGAAAATCGAGGTTATTTGTATTTGTTTCTGTCCGTCTTGTGTGTTTGTCTTTTGATCTCCCTTGCATCCTTGTGTAGATCCTCAAGCGTAGGCTCAAAGATTGTCCCCTACATTTTATACTGTTTGCATAATGTCTATAGTTTTTCAGCAACGTTTTTCCCTCCCCTCACTTTCGTTTTGTTTCATTTACTACCCTTTGCTGGCTGCTTTAGGGGTTCTGTTGGATTCTTTTTTGAACCGTGGTGGTGAGAACACCACGGTATTATGGACTGTGGTGTGCCTATTTGACGCCAGGAACACAAGCATACGAACTGTGTCTCCCTGATCAGTTCCGATGCCGCGGATGAAAGGGTTAAGAGCAGACAAACAGATAGATCTGTCTCCGGAAAGGATGACTATGATTTTCTCATGCAAGTAGTTAGGAGTTTCCTTCTCTACGATATGTTTACTTAATTTCATCTTACCATTGTCTTCAGCTTCAACCCCCCCCCCCCCCCCCCCCCCCCAAGTCCAAATCTTTATCAGGTCGTTAGTATGATGACAGACAAGTTGTTGACCTACGCTTGTTTAATACCCGACTAACAGATTTTTTTGTATTTGTGTGACTTTATTCAAGTTTAAATGGCTTTGCCGGTCTTGAATGAAAGTTATTTAGAGTTTGGTCTTCTTAGAAGAGCAAAAGGTATCCTACTTGTTTAATATCTTATAATCAAATTAAAATATGTATTTCAATACCCTACAATACTGGTGATAGGTGAAAAGGGGTTCGCTGTTCAGTTCGTTGGAACAAGTCCGAAGGAATAAGATGCTTTTTAAAGATATCATGGGTCTGACGACCGACAGATAAATCTTACCTTTGACAAATACCGACAGAGCCACGTTGGCTCCGAACACCAGTCCAAACGAGATTCTTCTCATTGAAACTGAAAAACACAAAAGGAAGAAAAAGTAACCAAATGGCACGGTATACGGAACAACTTTACAACCGACATAAAGTATGGACAAAAAGAAGCCACACACATTTCAAGCAGATCATGTGCTCCTCTGAAACAGACCGAACTGCTCACCTGGTAGCGATCGTGTTGGACGCCGAATTGACAATCACGTACGGCAGGTTGTTGATGGTTCCCATGAGAAACAGGCCAACCTGCGACATAACCCAACATCCCACGTCACATTTACACATCCCCTCATCATCGCATCATTACATTACCGTGCCGTGCTCCCGTAATACTAGGATTAGCGAGATAGTTACACCCTTCTTCTTTTCCAGGCCAGAATAACATTTATGAGATGCGTGTGTGTGTGTGATCCTTTTCAATTCCACCATCAAGACATTCGCATTCCGTCTTCGGAGATGATTTGCGAACAAAATACCTCTGAGCTTCCTTTTGTTGTCCGTCCCACCGACGGTTCTCGTCTACTAGTACGATCAATGGAACAAGATTGATCGTTGCTCGTAAAATTGGTGGTGTTGTTTCTTAACGCATGCGTTTACACATCCGAAAATCTTGATTCTTCGTCTCTAACATCATCACACGTGGAAACCGGTGCTCATGTCCAAATCACCTGTCCTCCTCACACTCTCCACAGACCCCCACAGCTTCTGTGGTCAAGTGATGTTCATCAACCATGACGCTTTTCCCAGCCCGCGGCAGGTCCCATGGTCTCAAAGGATGTGCTTTATGGTCTGGTCTGCTATTCCACAGGAGCAGAAAGAGAACGGTATATGGTGGAAATGTATGTACGCGTGGTAGCTCAGGCGATTATGCTATGTCCGTAGACGGATAACGATGACCTGTTCTTGCCTGTTCAGCTCATGGTAGCTATCTTGTACTAGGTTGACATGTTCTCCAAAACTCTGGAACCGCCTTCCTTAAGGGCCGTCATTCATAAGAGATTGTCTCACAGCGCACCGTTAGTAAAAATTAGAACATTTTGATATCAGCGCTGTGCTAACTCCACCCCCGTCTCAGTCCGATTATCTGTTCGCTTCCCATATTTTTCCGGTGCCGACGAATTTCCACCCTAACACTTCTGCATCCAGTTTGGTTGACCGACAGGCGTAAGAGCTGGCGGTGGTTCGAGCGTTCGAATTCGACTAGAATGATCTTGAGGATCGCCAAGGTCCGTATAATCGGTCCCATTACGACCTGGGGTTTTTATGGCTTGTGAAGAATTTCCGTACCGTCTATTCTCTTACTCTCAGCTCTACATCAGTGCCAGATCTGTGTCATTGTACCTGTACTTTTTTCGTGTGTATGTACAAGGCCTACGCATACAAAACATCAGACATACGAGTTAAAAAATCACTTTTACCGTGTCAGCATCCGGTTGATTTATTGGAGCCCCAACACACCTCCGAAAACTGAGCATGGCTGTCGAAATGACAGGATAACGGTAGAACAAGTAACCGTATAACTAGCACATCAACCAAATACGATCTGAAAAGCGAGGGTTCCATTATTAGGAGATCAAACCCAGTTTCCGCGCCTTTGCATCTATTCTGATAAAGTTACGCTTTCTTCCCAGCTCCAAATGAAATGCACACATCGGGCATTGGTAATATGATCAAATTATCACTGACATCGATCTGTCTTGATGCAGGTTTTTCTCTTTTTTTTCTCTTGTAATAATAATCTGTGGATGAGAGAGAGAGAGAGTGTGTGTGTGTGTGTGTGTGTGCGCGCGCGCGCGCCCCCCCCCCCCCCCCCCCCCCCCCCCCCCCCCACACACACACACACACACACACGGACGCACTGTTACCGCTAAGCATAAGACAAAAGACCAGCACGAAGAACGCGGAAACCGGTCAATTTCAAACTGAAGGCTACTATCAGATGAAACGTCCACACACAGCAAACGCCAAGACATGACAAACGGGACTGAATAAACATTCAAGGGTAGAGAAACAAAGGAGACCCAAATCCACGCTTAATCTGCCTGAAAGACAACATAACAGATAAACAGCGAACAGCAATGTTTATGTCGAGTGCTGGGAGGATTCGAACTCGTAACATGTCACTGCAATCTCTGTGTCCTATCACCGAGCTAAAAATTCGGCAATCACACGATATTCCATAAATGGTGAGTCCGTTCTTCATGATGGGTTAATGAGATATTACACACACACACACACACACACACACACACACACACACACACACACACACCACTACCACCACCTGGTGGTTTGCCTGTGACTACCATTAAAAATCATATTGCCACGCGCCTTGAAACAAAATGACCCTTGAAATTCAAAAGTGTGCATGAAGTGCTGCCCAGATGGTGTGCTAAAACGGTAAACAAAAGATATTCAGTGATAACTGGTGGAACCGGACATTTTCCAATTTGGCGACCTACAACTCAAAAATTTGCCTTGAACTCATGACAGGCTGTGAAAATAATAGAAAGATTAGGTGGTATGACCAAACCAATAAAATTATGCCCAATATTTTTCCCTGAAGATGGAGTATGGCTGCCTTAATGGCGAAATAAACCAAAAAAAACGGTCATACACACAAAACTCTACTGCCTGTCTACAGGAGTATCGGTATGCAGGAGTATCAGCCTGCGTACGCAGAAACAAACAAAGAAATGGCAATATTTTTTTTTTTTCATATATTTTTTGGGGTTTCAGTATGGGGTGGGAGGGCAGATGGTAGTCTGATTACAATTATGTTTTCTTTTGTCAGTCATTTGTGGTCTGCCCAGCCGTACATACGTTTTTTTCCCTTTGAAAAAATGTTTGTGAAGCGCGCACAAGAGTGTGTGTGCGTGCGTGCGTGCGTGTGTGCGTGTGTGTGTGTGTGCGCGCGCGCGCGCGCGCGCGCACTCTATGCAGTTACGTATTTGTGTGTGTGTGTGTGTGTGTGTGTATGTGTGCACTCTATGCAGATAAAGCATTTCACACACACACACACACACACACACACACACACATACACACACACACACTTTTCCTCTCCCCTCTATCTCAGAGAGAGAGAGAGAGAGAGAGAGAGAGAGAGAGAGAGAGAGAGAAAAGTACTGTTTGATTTTCTCAGCAGAGAGACCCGGGTCTTGGAAACTACATTTCACTGGCTCATTTCCAGTTGGGTTGAGAGTAGTACATGTGGGCGCGCGCGCGCGTGTGTGTGTGTGTGTGTGTGTGAGCGTGCTTGCATTCGTGCGTGCGTGTGTGCGTGCGTGCATATATGCGTGCGTGTGTGTGATTGTTCTTTCCTTTGTCGGTCATTTATAATCTGTCTACCTGTGTAATAAATGTTTTTGTCTCCCTTTGAAAATATATGGGTGCGGCACGCACGCGTTTATGCATACATGTGTGTGTTAAAGATGCTTTACGATGAATCACGCGAAGAAGTAGGGGTGGGGCGGGATGATGAAGAAGGACGCAGATAGATATAAGGGAAATTACTCCTGTTGGTGAAGGCGCTGACTGGAACTGGAAGCAAGGGTGAGCTTTGTACGCATATTCTGTAATTGTCGCCTAAATTGTTTATTTGTATATAGGTCAGTTATTCCAAAGAAGCATAATAAACATTTCAACCATGAATGAATGGAATGCATACTTTCACTAACTGATTTTCAGTTGTGTCAGGAGCGGTACATGTTTTCTTTTAAGTGTTTTATTTCCTTTGTTGTCCACCTTTGCATGTTTTTCTCTCCCTTTGAAATTACATGGGTACAGAGCGCACGCGTGTGTGTGCATGTGTGTAAAAGATGCTGTACCTGCATAACATGCGCATGCGCGCGCGCGCGCGCACACACTGACAGAAACATTTCCAACTTAGATCTCTCTATTTTCACATACAGGCAAGCGCGCGCTTGCGCACTCACACAAACATTCTCTCTCTCTCTCTTTCTCTCTCACGCACGCACACGCGCGCGCGCACACACTCACGTACACACACACTCCTACACACATCCCCTCTCTCTCTCTCTCACACACACACACACACACACACACACACACACACACACACACACACACACACACACACACACACACGTGCGCGCGCGTGCGGGGCACACACACACACACACACACACACACACACACACACACACACACACTAATAAGACATTTGTCTGATTACTTTCACGTTGGAAGAAATTCTAGTCATGATCTGACAAAGGGGTCACAAAAGAGAAGAAAAAAAAGATCACGTGTATCATTGGCTATTCCAAGAAATCCGCAGTTATGTAATTGGGCCAAAACACATTCGAGAATCAACATTCATAATTACAGAAGAATCACTGGGTTTTTTTTTTAAGACTGTCATGCAGAGTCCTACTTTTGAGAAAATTAATGACTCTAGACAGAAAAGTGTGTTCTTGAAAATTTGCCCTAAATACAATATTATTCTATAGATTATAAATGCCTTTTAAGATCAATACAGAAAGAACAGTGAGTGGTTTTCTCACCGCATATTTATGAACGAGCATACAAGTTTGAGTACCTAAATTTTAGAAGAATCTCGCCGTATCTTTAAGATGAACCACCATCTATTACTCTGTTCAGGTGTTTCATTCCACTAGCCTCACCGTCATTGACAACCCAACCCACTTACTTCTTTCCCCCCATTTTTGTTTCCCATTCAAGCATTCTCCTTTCTGTCACAAAGCGACATAAAGTTAAGACCACCGACGATCAGTGTATGAAGACTCTCTGAAAGTAAAGCAGATTTCTTTCGAAAAGCACTGGAATCAGACACGTTAAATGAAACAGATGTTTATGAATGTTTTAGTATACAAAGCACTGTGCTTACAGTAAATGCTAAAATGCCAAAACCCTTGAGTTACTGAAAAAGTTGTGGTGCTGGATTCAAGTAGCCGTGGTGCTGGACACGAAAGTGGCCCGTCCACATCGGGTAGCGTTTCACCGTGAAGTAGACGTGATGTTGGCAAATTGTTAATTAGACTTTCAACATTGAGCTGCATGTCACAATAAAATCAGCCATTCACAAAAAGGGTCACAAAAAGGGTGTAGCAGCCTTGGTAGTCACAAGGTATGTCGCCAGTCATGGTGGGATGTCTACCTAAAAGCCGCCAAAACGATGGTAAAAAGTATACACCACCACCACAACAACACACACACACACACACACACACACACACACACACACACACACACACACACGTACACTCACTCGCTCACTCCTACCCCCTTCCTTTTCCTGTCACTCTGAAATTTGTTTCTTTCAAACGGATTGACAGAAAATGTCTTACTTTCGAGTGTTGAACACAAAAATAGAACATGTAATTAGCGTTTCGACGAAAACATACACACGGATGGTCGGGTAAAATGCGGACCACAAATTATGCATGTACAGTTGTGCTCGTTACGAACAGTTTGGTGGTTTGGCACAACGAAAAGACTGAAAATCAAACCCGAAATACCACCTGTTTATTGACCAGCTCACTGACTGTCTGTTCTCACAAACTGGCTTGAAGAATTCAAACTAGAAATAGCTCCCACTTAAAGAAACAGTAACGATAAAATCTCGTTTAGTTGTTAGGGTGTTTTGCAATTTGATGATCAATTCCAGATCCGATTTATGAATGCGCTATGATGTCAACACATTTTTTTTCTATTATTGTGCGTGAGTGCGTGCTTGCATGCGTGTAGACGCGCATGCATTCGTTATGTGTGTGTGTGTGTGTGTGTGTGTGTGTGTGTGTGTGTGTGTGTGTGTGTGTGTGTGTGTGTGTGTGTGTGTGTGTGCGTGCGTGTGTGTGTGTGTCTGATACAGCATTTTTAGGCGCACTGCTTGCCTGAATCGTTTTTGCCTGGAGTCATGCTACACACATATTCACATGCTACTAGCTGACGTGCTTTTGTACGCATCATTAAACAAATATGTATCATTCTGCCTATCAACCCATCAAAATAATGCGATATGCATAAATATACATACATGTATACAAACGTCTCTCTCTCTCTTCACTGTGCTACCTTTCTTTGAATCACCAACGATCAGTTTCACATCAATTCACGCGCGCGCGCCCACACACACACACATGCGCCCGCGCCTGCGCGCACACACACACGCACGCATGCACGCACACACACACATACGCGCGCACACATACACACACACACTAACACACACACACACATGCATGCGCATGCTTGCATACACTCTCTTACACAAACTCATCTTGCAGCGGACAAAACTTGTCACTGCACTGTTAATATGTCCCACGCGTCATTCAGTCGTCAGTACACGTAAACACTTAATTTTCTTTTCCAGATCGAGTCAAGCAGCACACTAGATGCTCATGGGCGATTTCTTTCGCCGCAATTACTCTGGATGTGAACCACCGAGTGTTCCTGTCACCAGGTAAAATGATCTTCATCGAGGTGTCACACCGCGTGCGCACTTGTTCATACACGCTACACCACACCTGCTAATTTTGAGACCATGCTGCGCACGATCCACGGCTGATAGATGAACGCATTAATGACTAAGATAAAAGGATTTAAGACGAGGGTTTCTTAGAGACGACTTAGCAGATGTCTGAACTGCTCATCAGCCCAGCGCGCTGGCCTCGCATACCTACCTCACACTGCCTGCGCCACTACTATCATTGTATGTGCGTGTTCACGTGAGTGTGCACATGTGTGTGTATATGTGTGTGCACGGGTTGGCCCTTAAGTGTACTAAACAAACCCAAATGCTGCACTCAAACAGATAAACAGACAGAGGCCGACCCACGAAGATTAGCATTTAAAGCGGCCCAAGCCAGCAAGACACAAAGCATGATACGCACCCAATTCCGAAGGTTTGCCATACTTCATGTAGGCTCAGGCTTGCACAGTCAATCCGGTCTCGAGCAGCAACACAGAAGCAACAGACACACAAGTCCGTATGACTGATCTGTTCTGGATGGACGCGATCGAGAAAATGACACTCATCACCGGTAGGGCTGACTGGGAAGTACTAAGTTGTGGACATGGTCATGGGACTCGCTATCAGACGACGCGAGCTCGCTCTACTTCGTTGTTGCTGAAGATACGGATAACTACAAATTGATAGCAGTCATTGCCGGCGGGAATGAAGTCTGATAAGTTGGAGAGCTGTGTAGGAGGCAACATCAGTTTCAACGTTTCTATAGAAGGTAGAGCTATTTACAAAGCTTGTTTAACTTGGTTCAGTTGATAAACGTGTGTGTGTTATCATGCGCACAGCCCAAATAATGGAGGAACGATGTGTGCGTGTTTGCGTGTACACACACACACACACTCTCTCTCTCTCTCTCTCTCTCACACACACACACACACACACACACACACACACACACACACACACACACACACACACTGTTCCACCAATTATTTTGGTTACCAGGCGAACTAAAGCAGTTCATAACTTGTACAGCTTTTTAAGAAAATATCAAGTATGTCAAAAGCACACTCACAAAACGCTCGCACGTGCGTATGCGAATATGTGTGTGTGTGTGTGTGTGTGTGTGTGTGTGTGTGTGCGTGCGCGCGCGCGCGCGTGAATGCGTGTGTGGGTGCGCGCATATAAATGTGTGTGTGTGCGCGCGCGCGCGTGTACGTGAGTATATGTGGGGGGGGGGGGGGGGGGGGGGGGGGGTGTTAATAGGCAAGACCACAGACAACTTTACCACAAAAAAAGTCAAGCTTGTTGACGGCACCTCATTCAACGCTCGTGTGTGTGCGTGTGTGTGTGTGTGTGTTGTCACTATGTGGAATGAAAGGGAAAGGCGGGAGAATGGAACGGGCGGAGGGAGAGACCGATACGGCTGCACTCCTTAATCTCGATGACCAAACTGAGCAGATTGCCACGTCTCCCTAAATCGGTCAATGTCAGTTTGTGTTGCCTGTCGCCGAGGCGAACCGCACATTCAGCAGCTTCGCACGCTATAATATCGTCAAACCGCTAGCAACGTTCATGCTGACATATTTCATAAACGTTAATGCAGATCAGGCCATGCTTCTGAATTTCTGTCACAGGTGTCCCTTGTTGTCAACCTCATGAAAATGGTGTCATGTAGACTAGAAGTGATTGCATCTCCTGAACAAAGCGTAAAGTTGAAATAACGCAACGATCAATCTGGGTTTCAAAACACACAGCAAAAGTCAGTTTCTGAAATATGTCCTTCCAGTGTTAGGACAGAAAGGTCTGCTCTCAAGGCTGGCAAGAGCCAATTTGTCTGCTTGACAGACTATACCTACAGGTAGTAAAGATGAGCATGTGAATTATTTCCCATCAGATCGTACTGATCCACAAAGTGGGCATTTTCACCTGTAATCGAAGGTGACAAGCCAAATCTTGGCATTGCTTAATTTCTCTGGAATATGGCGTCACTTATATTCTATTCTACCGACGTCGCTGCTCGATGCGAGACAGATCAATGCATCCGATGTAGCTCTTCACTCGGTCTTGCAGTGATCATTAAATACTCATAACGACATCAGAAAGCTTCAGACTGAGTGGACGAGAAGATTTCAGTGAAGACAAAGATGTTTTCTGCGACAGTCGTCCTGTCCCCAGTCTGTCGAATAGAGACAGTCATCCTGTGTCATGCACATATTATTAATTATCTCCCTTTAAAATCATCTCCTTTTCTTCCGATGACACGCATTCTTGACAATCCCAGACAAAAGCAAGCACTACAGATCCAAGTTCAATCTCTAGCAACTCTCTTTGACTGGCATACCCTGGGTGGCACATCCTGCATATGCTTGCTTTGAGTTTATGAATTTTAATGAATGTTCATGTGTGCATAGGTCTGGTATTGGTAGAATGCCTGTTCCGGAATGACGTTTTTGTTTGCAGCATCATGAAATGTTTTGCCTTGGTGGAAATGTCACAAATGGAAAAGGCGAACGCGAATAACCTTAGATCCCCGATGGGGCAAAGAACGACATATGTTCCGCGCGCTTCGGTGTCTGTGTGCGTGCGCGCATGTGTGTGTGTGTGTGTGTGTGTGTGTGTGTGTGTGTGTGTGTGTGTGTGTGTGTGTGTGTGTGTGTGCGTGCGTGCGTGCGTGCGCGCGCGCGCGCGCGCGCGTGTGTGTGTGTATGTATGTGTGTGTGTGTGTGTGTGTGTGTGTGTGTGTGTGTGAGCGCGCGCGCGTGTATGAGTGAGGGAGAGAAGGAAGGAGGGAAGGAGTGTGTGTGTGTGTGTGAGAGAGAAAGAGAGAGAGAGAGAGAGTGTGTGTGTGTGTGTGTGTGTGTGTGTGTGTGTGTGTGTGTGTGTGTGTGTGTGTGTGTGTGCGTGCGTGCGCGCGCATGTCTACTTAATTTACCGCAATCCTGACGGTCAATATAGTAGTAGGCTACTATCTGAATCTGCAATCCCCAAAATTTTTTCAAGCCACAAATTTACATCAGTATTCAGTACACAGATCAGCATCGCATACATCGTGTTTATCATTATGGATCAGTAGCGTAAACTTCATGTGTAGTTCTCTGCCCAAATTAAGCACTGTGCTGGGAGTTAACATTATTGTTGCTTATTCCGTCATGGAGAAACGATCATTCAAATTTCGACTGATATAACCGTCAGATCAACACGACGAAAGCGCCACTCCCAAAGGGTGATTACAGTTTTGGACCCCAGCAAAGATCTTTACAACACACTGATTATGTGAAAGCTTTGGCCACAAACAGAATATGTCAAAGTACATACATGTGCCCCCAAACTCTCTTGCGATGTGAACTTTTCTATACACACACGCGCGCGAAATTCTCTCTCAGCCTCATGCGATGTGAACTTTCAACACACACACGAGCGCGCGCGCGCGCACAACGTTCTGTGTCACTTTTATCATATTTTCGAGTACATTAAATGGCCTGTACTATGTCCTAATCATGTTAAAGCCACGAAAATAAAGCCTGCAAAATTTGAGAGGGAAACTACTCAAGAGGCTTACGTCATTGACCTTGAATTTTTTTTGACGCAATTCATCTGCGTCGTGACCGTCAATGTCGCCTGAACGTCTGGTCAGTTTCTGACGTAGGTCTAAAGCCTCGTCCCCCCCCCCCCCCCCCCCCCCCCCCCCCCCCCCTCCCCCCAGCTGTAAAAAGTAATTTAACGCTGCACTGACTGCCTAGATCTGCGCTGCGTCGTTCGGGCCTGTCTCCTACGACACTGCACAGATACTCGCTTCTTTTTTCTTCAGCAGACCTATTCCTATGCTTAGTTTAATGTTTAGAAGATTTGGATCTTACCTGGTCATCTAATCATCCGATGAATCGTTGGTGCTCTTCTGTCTCAGAAAAAAAAAAAAAAAGCATGACCGAAAGCTTTTTAAGTCTGCACACGAACGTTTCCAGCAATTTGTGTGAGCCTCCAGAGAACGAATATGCTAGGCCTGTAGTCCTAGGCTTATTTGCAAGTGTCGTCTGCTTGCTTGTATTGTCAGAAATTCGGTTGTACGCATGCGTATGACTCAAAAGTAGCCGCGGAGCACTCTTTGTGTTCAGTACGAGGTGACTGTAGCTGTAAGATTTGTATACATTCAATGAAAAGTTGTGTTTCGCATAACTAAAGGGAAAAAAAT
Source organism: Conus betulinus (assembly GCA_016801955.1). Lineage (NCBI taxonomy): Eukaryota > Metazoa > Mollusca > Gastropoda > Neogastropoda > Conidae > Conus > Conus betulinus. The sequence goes on along the minus strand of JADBJO010006324.1, from coordinate 33,521 downwards.
GTTGCAGCTCAAGTTGTCTGAATGCAAAAAAAAAAAAAAAAAAAAAAAAAACATGCTTTTGTTAGGACGGCCATACATCGCATGGACTGCCCGTGCATCGAGGTGCGAGCAGGGGCGACAACTAAATTGAAGTGTGATCTTTCGCGCCCAGCTGCACGAAACAAATGTCAATCTACCCGGATTAAGGTGCACAGCGGCTTTGCCATGTGGACGGGCGCACGATCCTTGCTCACAATAATTAAACCTCAAACTATTCTGTTCTTTGCCACGTGAGTGTGGATCATCATACTCGTTATCTCAAATAGAGCTACACCTAGGATTATGCTGTCCTCTATAACATAGTTTCAAAATGGAGTGACTGATGGCGGAGAACGAAGCAAACTTGAGAAAGAGAGGGGGTTAGTTACCGCCAAGGACATTGACAAACAAAGCACAGGACAAGACACGATGCATTTCGACCTCTTGGGTCTTCTACTGAAAAAAAACAAAACAAAACCAGATCACATTTAACATTTAGGACAGTACAAACAAAGAACGAAGAGTGACTTATCTGTCCATGTGGTAGGAAGAATGGCCGCCAGACGGAAACGCAGAGTATATAAATTATAATAATGGCCGCCAGACGGAAACGCAGAGTCTATAATATAGGTTAGAGATACATCCACATTGTGTATAAAAGCTGAAGGCAAAATCGTGCATTTTCGTACCATGTAGATCTTAATTCATCCATAGGCTTAAAAAAAAAGTCAGATTATGCTGTTCTTTGCAGATAAGGATACATCATTACTGTTCATCTTGGTCTGAAGAAACTGAAGGCAAAATAAGGCTTCCCACGTCGTTAGGTATCTCATGGAAGTTGCAAGTCAAATTGATTCGTTCTTTCTGTGTGGGTGTGAAAATGTCCATGATCTAAAGGAGAAAGAAAAGAAAAGAAATTTATGCCTTTCTCTTTACTCTGTGGGTCTGGATACACCCCTGATTAAAAAAAATTTAAAGTCAAATATTGCCGTTCATTTCAATT
>JADBJO010006324.1:27500-30000 GCA_016801955.1 Conus betulinus | reverse complement strand
GGGTACTCCCTCCTCTTCTCTCTCCTCTCTCTGCTTTCCCGATTTTCTGAAAAAAAAAAAAAAAAATACTGCCATTTCTTTCTTTCTTTCTTTCTGCGTACGCAGGCTGATACTCCTGCATACTGCTACTCCTATAGACAGACAGTGGAGTTTTGTGTGTATGACCTTTCTTTTTTTTTATCCCATTAAGGCAGCCATACTCCATCTTCGGGGCAAAATATTGCCATAATTTTATTGGTTTGGTCATACCACCTAACCGTTCTATTATTTTCACAGCCTGTCATGATTTCAAGGCAAATTTTTTAGTTGTGGGTCGCCAAATTGGAAGATGTCCTGTTCCACCAATTATCACTGAATATCTATTGTTTACCGTTTTAGCACACCATCTGGGCAGCACTTCATACACACTTTTGAATTTCAAGTGTCATTTTTTTTCAAGGCGCGTGGCAATATGATTTTTAATGGTAATTACAGGCACACCACCGGGTGGTGGTGGTGGTGGTGGTGTGGTATGTGTGTGTGTGCGCGCGCTCGCGCGCGCGCGCGCCCTGCGTATGTGTGTGTGTGTGTGTGTGTGTGTGTGTGTGTGTGTGTGTGTGTGTGTGTGTGTGTGTGTGTGTGTGATATCTCATTATCCCATCATGGAGAACGGACTTACCATTTATGAATATCGTTATCATTGCCGAATTTTTAGCTCGGTGATAGGACACAGAGATTGCAGTGACATGTTACGTGTTCGAATCCTCCCAGCACTCGACATAAACATTGCTGTTCGCTGTTTATCTGTTATGTTGTCTTCAGGCAGATTAAGCGTGGATTTGGGTCTCCTTGTTTCTCTACCCTTGAATGTTTATTCAATCCTGTTTGTCATGTCTTGGCGTTTGCTGAGTGTGGACGTTTCATCTGATAGTAGCCTTCAGTTTGAAACTGACCGGTTTCCGCGTTCTTCGTGCTGGTCTTTTGTCTTATGCTTAGCGGTAACAGTGCGTCCGTGATGTGTGTGTGTGTGTGTGTGCGTGTGCGCGCGCACACATACACAAACTCTTTCATCCATACATTATTAGCTAGGCGAAAAAAAAAAAGAGAAAAACCTGCATCAAGACAGATCGATGTCAGTGGAAATTTGATCATGTTACCAATGTCCGATGTGTGCTTTTCATTTGGAGCTGGGAAGAAAGCGTAACTTAATCAGAATAGATGCAAAGGCCCCGGAATGGGGTTTTGATTTTAATCGGTCGGAACTGTATTTTAGTGAAGGAACCCTAGCTTTTCAGAACGAATTTTGTTGATGTGCTAATCATACGCTTATTTGACGCTTATTTGATCTTCCGTTATCCTGTCATTTCGGCAGTCATGCTCAGTTTTTGGTGTGTAGGGGCTCCAGTAATCCACCGGATGCTGACACGGAAAAAAGTTATTTTTAACTCGAATGGCTGATCTTTCGTATGCGTAGACCTTGTGCATACACAGGAAGAACGTTCAGGTACACTGACACAAGTCTGGAACTGATGTAGAGCTGAGAGTAAAATTGACGGTAGGAATTTTCTCCACAAGCCATAAACCCAGATCGTAATGGGACTGATTAGACAGACCTCGCCGATTCTCAAGTTCATTTTAGTCGAAATCGAACGCTCGAACCACCGCCAGCTTTTACGCCTGTCAGTCAACCAAACTGGATGCAGAAGTGTTGGGTGGAAATTCGTCGGCAACCGGAAAAATATGGGAAGGCGAACAGAAAATCAGACTGGGACGGGTGGCATCATCATAGCGCTGATATCAAAATGTAATTTTCACTAACGTTGCGCTGTGAGACAATCTCTTATGAATGACGGCCCTTAAGGAAGGCGGTTCCAGAGTTTTGGAGAACATGTCAACCGAGTACAAGATAGCTACCATGAGTGGAACAAGGCAAGAACAGGTCATCGTTATCCGTCTACGGACATAGCATAATCGCCTGAGCTACCACATGTACATACATTTACACCATATGCCGTTCTCTTTCTGCTCCTGTGGAATAGCAGACCAGACCATAAAGCACACCTTTGAGATCATGTGACCCCGCGCGCGGGCTGGGAAAAGCGTCATGGTTGATGAACATCACTTGACCACAGAAGCTGTGGGGGTCTGTGGAGAGTGTGAGGAGGACAGGTGATTTGGACATGAGCACCGGTTTTCTCCACGTGTGATGATGTTAGAGACGAAGAATCAAGAAGTTCGGGATGTGTAAACGCATGCGTTAAGAAACGACAAGCACCAGCAAATTTTGCCAGCAACCATCAATTTTGTTCCATTGATCGTACTAGTAGACGAGAACCGTCGGTGGGATGGACGACGAAAAGGAGCGCAGAGATATTATGTTCGCAAATCATCTCCGAAGATGGAATGCGAATGTCTTGATGTGGAATCAAAAAGGATCACACACACGTACACACGTCGTGCGCGCGCGCACACAGGACACATTTTATAAATGGTATTCTGGCCGGGAAAAGAAGAAGGGTGT